>JZKD02S2070792.1:214525-228459 GCA_000966675.3 Picea glauca | reverse complement strand
GGTTGTTTGGACAGGTTATTGTGATAGGTTATTTGTACAGGTTTGGTGCATGGTTGATGCATTTGTTTATGGTACAAGTTGAGGTACAGGTTGATGTATGGTACATGTTGGCACAAGTTATTGGTACAGGTTGTTACAGGTTGATTATAGGTTGATTGGTACAGGTTTACAACAATATATCTCACAATGATAGTGTAATATATTAGATATAAAAAGTATGCAGAATAGAAATAAAATGCTAGAAATGGCAGAATAACAACAATATAACCAGGATAATCACCACAATAACACTGAAATGATATAAGAATAAAAATAGAAATAGTACTTTGATTCTGAGAGAAATGTTCACTGGCCTCTTCGAGGGGGCAACCCCCAGTCGAGCAGAGCTCTATTACAATAATCTCAAAGCTAGGGTTCTCATACGCTCAACTCCTATTTATACTAAATACGTATATCAAAAGAAGCATCTAGAGGAAGATCCTTCTAGAAGTAGAAGCTTCTATTAGGTCTTCTTACATTCGACTTATTCTATTTTATTGCAAGGCCTTATTAATATTGACCTTTATTACATCCGAATATATTGTTCTACCTATGTGCGGGTTAGGACCCTAACATGTCCTCCCACTTAAAAACAACCTTGTCCTCAAGGCTTGAGATGTGGAAATTGTTGCAAAATGGTAGCTGGTTCCTAAGTGGCATCTGCTGGAGTTGTATCTTTCCACTGGATTAACACTTCCTTGACGGTTCTCTAATGCAGGCAATGCTCACACTAGTCCAAAATGGATTGTGGTTGTAGCCAAATGGATCCTTCTTCAGCTAACTCGAGAAGGTTGGTTTGAATTTGGCACTTAGTTCTGATCACGTTCTTTAGGCAGGAAACATGAAAAATAGGATGTAGCTTCGAATGACTGGGCAAAGCTAATTGATAGGCCACCTGTCCCACACACTTGAGAAATGTATAAGGACCATAAAATTTGGGCACTAGCTTCTGACAATGCTCAGCCTTGAGGGAATTTTGCTTGTAAGGTTGCAGGCGAAGAAACACCTGATCCCCTTATTCAAATTGACATTCAAAGTGACCTTGATCTATTTGTTGCTTCATGTGATTATGTGCCATGACCAAATTCTCTTTAAGGGTATGGAGAATAGCCTCTCGAACTATAAGTGTTTGGTCAATCACCTGGAACTTCAAGACACCAGGTAAGTATGAGAGAACTAAAGGTGGCTTTTGTCCATATACCACTTCAAAAGGATTCATGCATGTAGTTGTATGGTATGAAGTGTTGTACCACCATTCAGCTAGGGGTAACCATTGAGCCCACTGATTTTTCTTTTCTGAGGCAAAACACCTCAAATATGTTTCCAAACACTTCTTGACAAATTTTGTTTGACCATTAGTATGGGGATGATAAGTTGTACTGAGATGCAATTGGGTGCCTTGTAGCTTGAATAGTTCTTGCCAAAAATTTCTTGTGAAAGTTGGGTCGTGATTAGAAACAATAGAGTGTGGCATGCCATGAAGCTTGAAGACCTGATCCATGAAAATTTGAGCCAGTGTGGATATTGTAAACAGGTGTTGAAGAGCGTAGAAATGAGCATACTTAGAAAGGAGATCAACAACCACCATTATGACTAATTTATTTCCCGATTTGGGTAAACCTGTAATAAAATCCATAGAGATTTCCTTCCAAATAGCAAGTGGAATCAGGAGCGGTTGTAGTGTGCCTGGAGATTTGACTGTTTCTACCTTGTTGCATTGACACACATCACATTCGACGACAAAATTACGAATGTCATGTTTCATACCATCCCATAAAAAAGAACATTTGACCTTGTCATAGGTTTTGGTGAACTCGGAGTGCCCTGTTGTCGGTGTAGCATGAAGCTCAGAAAGCACTGTGGATTTAAGATTTGATTGTTTACTTAAATACAGATGGCCTTTGTATTGAAGCTCATCATGTGATCAGGGGATCAAATTTTGCTCAAAAATTCAAAGTGCTTAGAATCCCTTCAAAATGGATGAGAGCGTAGGTCTCATCATTGCGAACCCAACGCAACTTGTTTCATCTCAAACGGATGTTGGGAGCGAGAGATATTTCAATCTGTTCATAAAGTCAAACAAGCAAAAAAAAAGTACGCTGACTGTACAGTTCGTACAATCCGTGCAGGATGACGTGGCAGGGCCGTACGATCGTATGATGACATGGCATGTGATGACATGGCAAATTTTAGTTGGCAGTTGAGGGTGAATGATATATTGACATGTGGCATTGTTTGGTCAAATGATTGGGTGCCACGTGGCACCTAGGTATTGGTTGATTGTTTGTTTGTTAAAATGTATTGGAGTCTGTGGGGTTCGACCCTCGGACCTCCCCACCGGTGTAAGCTTTGATAATGGCCACCCTACCAGCGTGCCATCCATTGGTTCTTATTAACCATATGGTTTCAAACATATTTGAATTTGATTATTGTTTAAAACGGAGAGGGGGTCGGGCCAGGGCTTAGCCCCGACCCGCGGTTTCATGTTTCAATACATATGACCATGTTATAACATTTATGTGTGGGCATTGGTACAACGGAATGGAGCCCCTAGTCGTGTGATTTTATACATGTGACCATACGAAGAGCGCGGGGGGTTTAAGTCTTGGTTTCAAATGGTTGGAAAACGGTTAAGTTTTAAATCCCAAGGTCATATTATAACCCGCCATGTGCCCAGGTGCTAGGGGGTTAGGGGATGGCGCGCCCATAACCATCCTACAGTTTGCACCATTGGCACGGTTGCACCCAGTGCTGGGTTTTTACGCTATATATTGTGTGTGTGCCAAGTTCATTTGAAGGGTGTGTTTTCTAGATGCAGAGACAACAAGCTTAAAGGGGGGACTTCCAAGAGGCCTAACTTCTTCGTTTTTCGACCGATTGAGGTGCCAAAAAATCCCAGCTAGGGGTTTTTGGATGCTCTGAAGCCATTGGAGCAGTCGTTTGGTTAGTTTGAGCATTGTAAGGCATGTTTTTTATCACTTTGAGAAATTAATAATAATGATCCATTGGAAGTTGGACCAGGAGATGTAGCCCAAGAGAGGGGTGAACTCCTTTATCAATTGTTGTGTTTATGTGCTTATGTTCATTGATTATGATGTTGTCTATGTGTATTTTGCATGAGTAATCCTGTAATTTATGTGTTGAAAAGTTGATCCATTTTCTTTTAACACATAACATTTACTTGCAATAATTTCAAGATTTCAAGTCTTCTTCATTTTTAGATCATCATGGAGCCAAGAATACCCTAGGAGAGTTGGAGCATTGGAATGCAATTGTTGGATCAGCTGAAAAATTTTGGGATCTTGTAGACATTCCTGGTGAATGGCTTGGAGCCAATCTGGTACAATGAAGGAAAGAGAAAAAAGGGATCCTTCATCTTCATACTTGTAGGAAAGTGCATCCGCAACCACATTTTCTTTGCCTTTCCTGTAAATGATCTCATAATCATAGCCAAATAGCTTAGTTACCCATTTTTGTTTCTCCGGGGAGGAAATGCATTGTTCTAGAAAATACTTGAGGCTTTGACGGTCTATCTTAATTTGGAATCATTGCCCCAATAGATAAGTGTGCCACAAATCAATGACATGCAGAATAGCCAAAACTTCCTTTTCATATATAGATTTGCCCAGATTTCTTTCAGATAGTTGGTTGCTGGTAAAGGCCAAAGGTCGAACCTCTTGCATAAGGATAGCACCAATTCCTTTCCCTGAAGCATCACATTCCAAGACAATGGTCTTTGTGAAATCAGGAACAGTCAGGACTGGGGTGGTGCACATAGCCATATTCAAGGTTTGAAAATCTTGAGCAGTAGCTAGAGCCCAAGTGAAAGAGTTTTTTTTTAGGAGAGCAGTGATAGGTGTTGCAATATTTCCGTAATTCGTAAAAAACTTGTGATAATAACCTTTTAAGCCCAGAAATCCATGCAATATTTTGAGAGTATTTAGGTGAGGCCATTCTTGCATAGCTTCAATCTTTTTAGAATCCACCCTGACGTCATCCTTGCCAACCAGATGACCCAAGTACTCTACTTTGGAGGCTCCAAAAGCACATTTAGACTGCTTCAGGAAAATTTGGTGCTGAGAGTAGATGGAGAACTTGATCAACATGAGCAAGTTGTTTTTTCTAGGTCTTGCTATAGATGAGAATATCATCAAAGAAAACTAAGACAAAATGACAGAGAAAAGGATGGAAGACATGATTCATGAGGCTTTGGAAGGTGGAGGGGGCATTACACAAGCCAAAGGGCATGAACAAAAAATCATAGTGGCCCTCATGAGTTCTAAAGGTAGTCTTGGGAATGTCTGCCTCTTTCATACATATCTGGTGGTAGCCCAAACAAAGATCAATTTTAGTAAAGAATTGGGCACCACTCAGTTCATCCAGGAGGTCATCAATGATAGGAATGGGAAATTTGTCTTTAATGGTAAGTTTGTTGAGGAGACAAAATTCAGGACACATTCACCAAGAACCTTATTTCTTCAGGACCATGACCACACGAGAAGAGTAGGGGCTCATACTAGGGCGGATAATGCCTGCATTGAGGAGTTCCTGGACCATTTTCTCAATTTCATTTTTTGGGGAAAAGGGGTGACGATACAAACGGATATTGGGAGGAAGGCTTTCGAGTACAAGGGGAATGGAATGATCATGAAAACCATGTGAAGGAGGGAGTCCCTGGGGAGTGGAAAAGACCACTTGATGTTTAGAAAGGATGGCTTGGAGGTCTTGCATCACCGAGGGTGTTTATTTTGCTTGTATGGCATGGAGTTGAGAAATAACACCAGAATGACCCTTTTTGAGCAGCTTTTCCATGTGATGGAAACTAATGATCTCAGGTGAACCGGCGGTGATGCCTTGGAACTTATATTGGTGGCCCTCCTAGTCAAATTGCATGGTTAATTCCTGAAAATCCATGAGAATGGGACCCAAAGTCCTTAGCCAGTCTGCACCAAACACAATGTCACAACTACCCATATCGATAGAAAATATATGAGATTTTTGGTGGTAGTCACCAATTTGGAGACGCACATTTTCACAATGCCCTCCACATTTCATGGAGCCACCATTGACAATCATGATTTGGAAATTATTGACGACATGGATGTAGCAATGAGTTTCTTGGGCAATGCGGCGATGAATAAAATTATGGGTGCTTCCACTATCAACCAGAATGATGACCTTCTAATGCTTGATGTAACCGATTAGCTTGAGGGTTTGGGGAGCGGAGAATCCAATGAGAGCATTGAGGGAAATGACTGGTTCTACTTCGGGAGGGTCTGAGGGATGGGTTATGTCAGGGGTTTTAGGTGACTCAGACACAAGGGGAGTTTCAATATCCTCTTCCGAAATATCCTCGAAGATGGCCATAAACATCTTTTGTTCCTTACACTTGTGGCCCGGGAAATATTTTTCATCACAATTATAACAAAGGCCTTTGAGTTGGTGTTCATCCATTTCATCCCTAGTGAATTTGTGTATCTTTAGTGGAGTGGAGGGAGTAGTGGGATTTACTAGTTTAGGGAAAGGGATAAAGGAGGGTTTCTGATTTTGAGAAGATACAACTTGTTGTGCTTCTTTAGCTGTTTTAGTAGCCTCCACCCAACTCTGAGGCTGAGCCATGAGGACATGGGCCTGAATCTCATCCTTGAGACCATAGATAAAACATTCTTAGTAAAAGGCATCAGACATGCCCTCTGGAAAAAGGCAGCTATAAAGTCTTCCACTGTTCTTGATTGTTTCAACTTTGTCAAACAACCCAAATGGTTGGTGTTAGTTTCAAAGAGTTCATAAAGCTTTGCCATAAAGTGTGTCCAAGCAATATACCCTTGACGAGAAGTTTTTCTCCATTGCCACCATTTCCAACATTATTGATCTATATGGAGAACACCATACTGGAGTTTGGCCAAGTCATTTGTAATGCCATATAAAGAGAAATAATGTTCCATTTGGGTTATCCAACCAGTGGGATCCGAGCCATAAAATTTGGTCACATGTGGGTACTGTTGGCTTTAGGGAGGGAGTCCCATCGGTAAACCAGTGGGACCATAAGTAGTCTGCATATAATGTGAATACCTAATCAAATTTGGTGGTTGTTGTGGAGGAAAGTAGTTCATGGGATTGTATCCTTGAATAGGGACGTGAGTTTGAGCATTCGAGCTTCAAATAGGATTGGACGTACCTGGATATGGTTGGCCTATACTCGGGGGTATAACAGATGTAGTTGGAAGATGTTTCCCCCTAGTCGATTGAGGATTATGTTGTGTCATATGATTCCAATACTGGGCCAAGGATGGAGGTATGTTTTGTCCATAGGGTGGGGTCGGTGGGGGTTGTCCTCTAATTGGGGGTTGAGTTCCAATTGGGGGTTGCGTTCCAATTGGGATTTGTGTTCCAATATGAATTTTCCCTATAAGGGGAGGTTGAGTCAATCCTCCTTGGTGAAATTTTTCACCAACAGGAATCTAGTAATTTGGTGTGAATGACGGAATAGTGCCACTAGGATTAGTGTTGTCGATAGAGGACTAAAAAGGTCCTCCGAAATGGGGTTGAGGAAGTGTTGGAATGAAGTCGAGAGGAGAGTGCCCAGAAGAAGAGGGACCACTAGGAGTTCCAGATGGGGTTTGCGTAGGAGTGGGAATAGAAGCATGCAATGCACGATACCTGGGTGGAAGCGTCGAGGTGACACTGGGCAAGAGCGGTGTGTTGATGGGGGATTGAATAGCCATTGTAATCCCAGTGTGAATACTTGTAGTATCCGTGTAATGGGCTATTTCTATAGGGATGGTCAAGATGTGGTCAGCTTATGGAGCTTCTATACCAGGGAAATAATAAGCAGTAGTAAAAGGTACTGTGTTTGGGTAAGAGGTTTCGGGGAACTCAAGTGAGACGGTGATTTCAATGCCTGATCCTGCACCAAAAAGATCCCATCTAAAAATGCTTGTAGAACAAAAAGGATCTTGGCCCTCAAGTCCTAGAAAGGGTCCAATCAGCGATCCAGAAGACAAAACAACTAAGTCTCCAGAAGAATTCACTCGCATAATCTGACTCTCAAAATCAGGGTGAAGTCGAAAGTCCTCTCGAGAATTGGTAATTTGGAACCGTTCTAGAGAGTCTGTTCTTTCCACTTGTGGAGTGGTGATGTCTTGGACTTCACTCTGTTGAGGAGAGCCCTCAGGTGAGCTTGTAAGTAGGGGTTTAGAACCTTCCAATTTTTCTCGAGGTAAGCCCTACATTCTACGTGAACGACGTGGAGGGTCTATTATGAATGAGTTACAAACTTACAAACAAAAAATCGATGGTCAAATTGGGTAAACAAACAGCATGCGCTAGTAAACAAAATCTAGGAAACAATACCAAGCAAACAAGACCTTCTAATTCCAAAGTCACTAGTTGGTGATGAAATCAAACGTCGCAACAACGAGACAAGAAGGGGCTGGGCTAGGGTGGAAAATTTACACTGACGACCTGCTTAACGGACTTACACCCTGGTGCAAGCTCCCACACATAAACATGGGTATACCCTCCAAGGAGCTCAAGTGAGTTTGGTCAATGTCGATTCCAGGTACCGTGAATACTTTCCCCTTCACAGTCACCTTGTGTAAGACCCTAAAAAAGATAGGCCACTAACGTTACCACTGACAACCATAAAGCCTGGAGGATTAGTCGACAGTCTGATCCACACGCAAGGGCAGGGTATCTAGCCTGAAATCAACTCGAGAGGCTTCCACTCATCATTTTGGGTATACCTCTAAGTGACCCCTGTAATACGTGCAATCTCTACACCGATATCAACAAAGCAGGGTGAGTAACTCTGTCAATATCAATGTGACCTCGTGTTTGACCCTTGTGTGAGAAGGGCTTCCCAGGACAAAATGTCGTAAATGGAATTTGACACTCCTTAACACAAGATGCTATTGTGTGTTTTGTTCTTTGGAGAGTGTATCTCTCTACCTATTCTAAATCACTAGCCTAGCTAATTGTTGGTGTAATAGAGTCCTAGAAAAGAGTTACTAGTTAAATTTTAAAATTATGCAATATTATTTAAACGCTGTTGTTACTCAAAGGAAATGGAGGTGAAACTGATGTTGTGTGAGACTCTGACCCAACAATGCATAGATAGGAATGAAATATATCAATTTTTGTTCGATGAATTCTTTGTATGGGATGGAAAGATAAGTTTTTTGGAACAATATTGAACTACGATATGAAACCTCCTTTAAAATGCAATCTCAACGAATCACGCAATAATGACAATTCTCTATTTGTTCTTTTTCGACAATTTCAACAATTGATTTTCAATATTTTCAAAATGAAAATGCTTTTAAAAAGAAAAATGTTTTTTACTTTTCAAAAAGGATCTACACCATGTTGGTGAAAGTAAGGAAAACCAATAACTAATGAAAAAGAAATAAACAAAATCCAAACCAATCTTTCAATGGAAACAAAAATGACAAGCAGACAAAACTAGTCTTTTCAGTTGCATGAGAACAATAATATTCCAAATAATGAGCAAATGAGAAATACAAAGAATCCCAAATTCCAAACCAATCACCAGCTCCTAACCAAACAAATACTCAGATTCCAGGATCAGAGAGTATAACCTTACTAAGACAAGTCAAGAGATGAGAATTGAGAAAAAGATGGACAAGAAGAGCCTTTGATCTCCGAACACTAATCATGCACAAAATCCGAAGTCAAGAAAACATCAACCAGTGGTCCAAGAAGCTCTTTTCAGACACCTATACTAATCTGGGCATCTGAACATGCAAAAACCTTAAATCCAAAAATTGTAAAAGAGGGATCACACGCTATCAGTATTGTACAGTGCGAGAATGGGTCATTCTCATAGACTGGCTTTGAGTAGGGTGTGATAACCTCACACTAGACTTAAAAGCAGAGTGTGAACTCAAGGTGTTCTCATAGGCCACTTTGGGGTTCAATGCGAGAAGGCCTGAAACTAGGCAAAATTTTGGAAAAAGACAAAAAATTTGAAGGGACTTCTGGACCCAGGGAGTCTTTCAGGGTGTCCTGAAGACTTAGAGATTGATAGAAATGAAGAAAGGTAAGGCAAGAGAAAATGGTCGAGGAAAAACACCAAAAACCATGAAGAAAAGGGTTTCATCCCCAGTGGAGTCGCCAATTTTGTTATCAGACTAATCGGTAGGTGCGGACACTAATAGATCTCCCTAGATCCACCTAGATCTCGAACAAAACAGGACAGGACTCTTTCCCTAAGTTACGACCATTGTATCACTTCCTAGTGTCTCTGTTGCTCCCACTTCGCTCTGGTGCTCTCGTGAGGCCAAGACCAAGACAACACAAACCAACCAAAGTGAAGATAGCAAAACGTATTCAATCGTCAACTTATGCATATGATCAAGAAATTACACAATAAAGTAAGAATGACTTTATGGGAAAGGGACATGTTGTTGTATCATATTAATCGAAAGTAGAAGATGCAACCTGATCGCCTTGATGTCGCAAGCCTCCTTTCGGTGACTCTTGGTTCCAACACACACTTGCTCGGTCCTTGTATGAAGAAGATCCAATTGCTCTTGATAGACCTACTAGAGTCTCCAAGCTTTTGTTCAAGCTAGGTTCTTCACACAATTCCTTTACCAATTCTTCACTTAATCTTGCTTAACCTTTTCCATGAGAATCCTATCAATATATAGGAGAGGATGAGATGGTTACATGGATGAGAATGATCCCACCAAATCAGGGAAACCAGTAAAATGATAACCATTCGAATGCCAACCCATTTTCTAGAAGATTCCCTTCTAGAACCATCGATACTTCATCTTTTTTTCAAGCTTGAGAACAAGTTCACACCCTACGAATAGAGCACATTGCGAGAATTTTGCACCCTAGCTAAAGGTGGCCTGCGAGAATGGGTCATTCTCGCACCCTAGGCTATAAGCAGGCTGCGAACTCTCTTTAAAAATATGTTTTCTGGAAGGAGATGAATGCCACTTTTCTCAAGAGAAAGTTCTTGTTAGGAGCCCGATTACACCATTGCCAATACACCATCAAGATGACCAAAATCATGTGTAGCAACTGAGTTGTTTCACTTCTTATTGGGTTTTGATGAGACTATATTACAAGGTGTTGAATTGAGCTTCCAAGTCTTGGCTACGGGTATGGGCCATGAGGATGGGGGAACTGAAAAGGGGTGGGCAGGGTCAAAACTTTTTCCAAAAAATGATATGTATGAATGTGATAAGGGTGAACAGATGAATCCAATGGAATAGGTCTATGAAGAATACTACAGAGAGGAAATTCCCAAATGCTTAACCAGAAAGAAATGTGTATTTACTTGGCAACCCAAACACAGTTGCATGGCAATAGATCTTGTTTGTTTTAATTTGTTTATGTTTCTGTCCCCAAGGGTTAGGTATTCAAGGGTTCTACAGACAAGGGTTTTCCCTATGTTATAGCTCTCTGATATACGTTTGGGGTCCAACAGTAGTACTTGGCCCAATATCTTAGGGCACTAACTAAGGAGGATATAACGTACCCTTAGTCGTACTACCTGACTACCTAGGTACTAGAGAGTATCTTCATGAGTGTTGTTCTCGGTGTCACTATAGCACTCAGGCGGCTGATCGGTTTATCTAAAGAGGGCTTCAGGAAATCTAGGTCGATCTGTACATAGGTGATGTCTGATGCGCTACCACTCGAAGGGGTACCAACAGGGGTTACAAGGGTGGGCAACAGATGTGCACTTAATAACCACTTGTATTTCCTGCATGTGTGAATCCCTCAATCGTAGGTTTATGTGCGTAATGATAGATCTCTATGGCTTAAAGACATCAGAATACGTCTATATCCCGAAAAACAAATTACCCCCAATTTATGCCAAGGAAAGTGTTGGGTATGTGTTATATTCTTTGCATGTGTGTGTGTCGGCATGTCAGATATGACAACTGCGTCTGACGATCCCTCACACTAGTTAATCCCGGATTTTGGGCGGTTTTTGCTATTTTTAGTGGATTTTGCTATTTTTAGCGGTTTTGTAAATTAATCCCAGATTAAGGGATTAGGGTTTTGGTATCTACGGAATACCTAAAAACATTGTATATATATTGTATAGTGAATGGTGAAATTCAATATAATGAATATAAGAAAGGTTTTCCCGGTTGAGGGTTTCCTATATAAATCTCTGTGTACTATGTGAATGAGCCATTGATTAATTTTTGTTTTGCTTAAGAATCTATATGCATTGCTTTATTTCAAAGGTTTAAAACTTACATGTGGTATCAGAGCTCATTTTTGGCTTCAGAGGGACGCCTTTGTTGTTGAGGGTTTGGCTTGGTCTTGATAGATCAAGTTTATCTTGGGTCTGTGATAAACTTGGGTTTAGTGGGAGATTTTGTAGTGGAGATTTGAGTATAGAAAGAGGAATGGAAAGCTCTACTAGAATCGAGATAGAGAAGTTCAATGGTAAAAAATTTGAGCTATGGAAGCTGAAGATGGAGGACCTTCTTGTAGGCAAAGAACAATGGATCGATGTGGATCCTGGTACACAGCGTACTAGTACACTATCTACTAGCACACATGCTACTGGTACACAACCTACCAGTACACAAACTACTAGTACACCAGCTACTAGTATGTCGAAGGAAGATTGGGAGAAGTTGGACAAAAGAGCAAGGAGTACTATTCGACTCTTTCTGGCAGATTCGGTTTTGTTGAATGTAATATAGAGCCAAGGAACTATGCGATAAGTTGGCGAATTTGTATCAATCAAAGTCCCTAGTAAACAAGTTGTTTCTTCAAAAGAAGATGTATCATCTTAGTATAGAAGATGGATATTCTATGACAGAACATCTAAATGCCTTTAATACTCTGGTAAATCAACTTGTCTCTATTAATATTACAATTGCAGAAGAAGATAAGTGTATTACTTTGTTATGTTCTTTGCCAGACTCTTGGGATAATCTGGTTGTAGCATTTGGTAGTACCACTCAATCTACATTGAAGTATGAGGATGTAATTTCATCCTTGTTATCTAAAGAGATGAGGCGAAAAAACATGGATGGTCACAGCACAGATGCTTTATTTGTAAGAGAGCGTACCCAAGACAGGAACCCTGGTAAGCCTTCGAGGTGGAGATCTAAATCTACAAGTAGATCTAAGTCTCCAGGAAAATCTTTGAGGAAATGTTGGAAGTGTGGTAAAATAGGGAATTATAAGAAATATTGCAAGTCTAAGAAGGTTGAAAAACCAAAGGGATCTGATATTACCTCTTCCACAGAGGAGAAAACCTCCACTAAAGAAGGAGGTGATGTTTACCTGGCATCCTACATTTACACATGCAGACCGTGATGCATGGTTGATCGACTCAGGTGCATCATACCATATGACTCCTCACGGAGAGTGGTTCTCTGAATATGAAAAATATGATGGTGGTGATGTATTCCTAGGAGATGACTTGACAACAAAAATATTGGGACGTGGAAGGGTTAAGTTGTTGCTAAAACATGGAAGGATTAGAACACTTCCTGGGGTTTTTCACATTCCAAAACTAGCCAGGAGCCTAATATATATAAGCAAGATGGATGATGCAGGAGTGGATATTGTATTTGGAAACAACACTTGCAAGATGTTACGAAGAGCAATGTTGTTGATGAGGGGAGTTCGGTGTGGAACTCTATACAAGTTGTTGGGAAGAACTTATACTAATGGGTGTAACAGTTCTGTTGTCCCTAAACAGAGTAATAAAGAAGAAAAGAACAATATTGTCCCTGGAAAGAAGACCATGCTGTGGCATCAAAGACTGGGGCATATTGGAGAAAAGGGCATTCGAACATTACACGGTAAAGGTATGGTTGAAGGTATGTCTAGTTGCACTCTGGATTTTGATTTCCCTGAACATTGCATATATGGTAAACAGAATCGAGTAAGATTCCCATATGGTGCTACAAGAGCAAAGGGGATCTTAGAGTTGATCCACAGTGATGTGTTTGGACCTATTCATGTTCCATCCCTAGGTAAATCTGTGTATTAAGTTTCATTCATAGATGATTTTTCAAGGAACACGTGGATTTATTTTCTTAGAAAGAAATCTGAGGTATTTGATAAATTTAAAGAGTTTAAGGCTCTGGTAGAAAATCAAACAGAGAATAAAATAAAGGTATTGAGAACAGATAATGGTGGAGAATTCTTTGGAAATGAATTCGAAGAATTATGTAAGAAGTGTGGTGTAGCAAGGCAGAAGACTACTCCATACACTCCTCAGCAGAATGGAGTTGCAGAAAGGATGAATAGGACACTGATGGAAAAATAAAGGAGCATGCTTAGCGATGACGGGTTAGGACAACAATTATGGGCAGAGTCAGTGGGTACAGCATGTTACCTGGTCAATCGATTTCTTTCATCAGCATTGGATGATAAAACTCCACATGAGGTATGGTCTAGAAAGAAACCCTCTCTTCAACATCTTAGAGTGTTTGGTTGTGATGCTTATGTACATGTTCCAAAGGAAAATATTAGTAAGCTGAATAAAAAGGTTGAAAAGTGTATCTTTATTTGTTATAAAGATGGTGTGAAAGGTTATAAGCTTTGGAACCCAGAAACCAAGAAAATTGTTTACAGTCGACATGTTGTTTTCAGAGAGGTAAAAGATGTGTCCAAACAGGAATTCCTACCAACACAAGACGAACCTAAGAAAATAGAGATTGAGTTGGATGATGCAAAATATGAATCATATAAAGAAGAGGAAGCAAAAAAAGAAGAAGAAGAACCTCATACCCCAGTATTGAGGAGATCAGTAAGAGGAAGAAGGCAACCAAAAAGGTATATTCCACCTAATTTTCGTTCCAATTTTGCTTTATCTATTACTGATGATGATCCCAGAACTGTCAGGGAAGCAGTGAATTCAGAGGATAGTAAAC
>JZKD02S2070792.1:137442-152898 GCA_000966675.3 Picea glauca | reverse complement strand
GAGGAGCACCACAGGGTATGTTTTTACTATAGGTGGAACAACAGTAGGTTGGATTTCAAAAATGCAAAAGGTTGTTTCACTTTCAACAACAGAGGCAGAGTATATTGCTGCTACATAGGCTAGTAAAGAGATGATTTGGTTACAAAGGTTTATGGAGGAATTGGGAAAGAAGCAGGAGAATAGCAGGTTGTACTGTGACAGTGAGAGTACAATTCATCTTGCAAAGAAATCAGCCTTCCATTTGAAGACTAAGCATATACAGTTGAGGTACCACTTCATATGATCTGCCTTGGAAGATGGACATTTGAAGTTGGAAAAGATACACACTAGCCAGAATCTTGCAGACATGTTAACAAAGGGAGTAACCAAAGAGCAACTGAGTTCCTACTCAGTTTCAGTTGGTCTTCAAGAATGAAGATGAAGATGAGAAATTGTCTAGGTCCAAGAAGGTTCAGAGTCCAGCATATACAACTATAATGGAGCTGTTGATATCAGTCTCCAAGTGGGATAATGTTGGTTGTGGAGCCTGATTATCTTCATGATTCATAGGTCCTTGCTTTCAGCCATGTTTATACCTCATGAATACTTTACACCCCAGAAGTATGTACACTCTTCCACGCAGGGGAGTGCAGAGGGAAGTATGTACACTCTTCCACGCAAGGGAGTGCAGACGGGGGGGTACCCCCTCTATGGGGTCTAGGGGGTTCGGGGGCGAAGCCCACGAAAGAAAAATTGCCTTGTAAATGTATATTGTAATTTCATTGTAAATCTGGACCGTTCATTATAAGGTCGCAGATCTAATGGTAGAAATTATGTTAGGGTTTTTTTTTTCCTAGAGGGAAACCCTATGTTATGAGGGAAATGTATTGCGGCTATGCATTATGGAGAGTATTGTATTCTAAGAGAGGAGCCTGTGAGAGAAAGAAGAGGAAGTTACAATGAGTTTTGTTGTAGGTTGTATCCCTTCATTTGCTGGATAATAATAAATGAAGGACCTGACAATTTCTCCGGTGGATGTAGCCCACACTGGGTGAACCACGTAAATCTATGTCTCTATTGTATTGTGTATCTTCTTTGTTTTGTTTCCGCATTTGTTTTATTTTATTGCTCCACGGTCCTGTTTTTCTAACAGTTTATCATATAATTTGAAACATGATGTATGGGATAGTTGAGAAACTTGTTGTAGTGCTTGGTTGGTACATTATTTGTGTGTCCATGGATAGAGGCACATGTTATTGATCCTGATATATGCTTGGTACATTGATAGAGGCACATGTTGATGATCATGATATACGCTTGATACACAGTTGGCACATGTTATTGACATATGGTTGATACACTCCATCAATGATATTTTATGATATATTGTATGGTATTGATGTACATGGTCGATGTACATGAGTATTGGCACACAATATGGAACATGATGTACATTGTTGATGTTTTGTTCATGATTCCTTATTCAGTGTTGACATATCTTTTTTCTTCATAAAGTATGTCATGGCACGATTCTGATGCATGGACAGGTCAAAGGATCGTCATAGGAAGAGAAAATCATTCTTGAGCAATTTTTACATGTTCTGGTTGAGCAGTGGCATTTGCAGCAGAAGTAGATTGTAGTAGAAACATATTGTTCATCTTGCAGAGAAGATAGGGGGAGACATACCCATAGGGGGATTCATTCTTCTTCCCATGATTCCAGGAGGAGAGATTCATCAGATGTAGTATAGAGAGATAGATACTTGGACAGAGAGCACATAGGCATGTTTCCAAGGGGAACGATGGTCACAAGGGGAGTATGAGTGATATGTCTTCAACATTACATTAGAGTGATATCCTTTATTCAAAAGGGGATAGATTATTCAGAGGAATCTCAAAGGCATCCAGACAGGGGGAGCAACCCCAAGGAGAGTTCTGACATGGGGATCATCCCCAAGGAGAGAACTACCCTTTTCCATTGATGTCAAAGGGGGAGAGATAGTCACATTGATGTGATTGAGATGAATATTGATGAAGAGAAATGCCATGTCTACATATTTCCATCAATGATTTGTGTTGACATCAATGTTGGTATTTTCATCAATGCCAAAGGGGGCGATTGTTGCATTATGTTTTCATTGATGTTAAATGATTGATGTCAAAGAGATGATGTATTGTCATAATATCATTGATGTATTGATTGATGGTGTATTTTTCATAGATGTAATTGATGTCAAAGATGTCAAGTGGTTTCATAATGATGTATTTTCATGGATTGATGTATACACAGGATGATATAAATGTTGTTCGTTGTTGTCTTGTCATGGATGATAGGAAATACCAAATGAATGAAATCCAAAGTAGTCCCCTTATGGTGAAATCCCTCATGGGAAGACGCTTTGTGAAGTCCAAATGGTTAAGTGGTTGAGTCATCCTAGATGTGTGGTTAAAGAACCCAAGGATTGATTGTAGAATATTGTAATGAATATCCATGAATTTGTAAGTGAGACTACTCTAGATGGATAGTGCTCTTCGTGTCATTTCTAGTGATATGTGGAACATCACATAACTCCTCATGGTTAGAGAGTTATGACCTTGTGAATTTGGAGAACCCTCATGTGTTATCTAGAAGCCCCTAGAAGGCCAAAGAAGTCAAATAATTCTAGAAGCTTCTAGAAGATGTTGACAAGTCAAAGTGGTTAGTCATGGGTTAAGTGGTTGCAACAAGAAAACAATTAAAAATAAATTAGTTGCAATTAGATGTGGAGAAGTTACTATTTATCGACAAAGTGAGTTAAAAGTGGACAAAGTGGGTTAGAAGTGGATAAGAGGTTAGATTTGGGTTAGCTCCTAAAAGAAGGAAGTTTGTTAGAGTTGGTTAGATGAGGAAGCTACTTGGAGAAGTATAAATAAGAGAGCAAGGGTCTCTTATGAGTATGATCTTTGAGCATATTGAATATCCATTTGTGAAAGGTTATTTGGACAGGTATTATTGATAGAGAAAATTCGTGGTCAAAAAAGTGCGGAAGAAAAAACATGACAGAAAAAGTGAAAAAGAAGAATCACGACAGTAGAACCATGGCAACAAAATCATGACAACTTATGGTATTTGGTTTATGGAGAGTATGGTGTATTTATATAGGTATCGTGTTGGTTATCTTGGTGATATTGTTGACAATTTTCTTGGTGATTGATCTTGGTGAGTAGATCTGATTTGGATGATGAGATTGTTGTGACAAGCTATGTGGTGCATAGGTAATGCACTTGTGTTGGTATAGAATGTTGGTACAGTTTGACATATTGCTTTAAGTATACAAGTCAGGTCTTGTAATTGAGAGTTGGATTCCTATTCTCAGTTGGTACTAAGATTTGCAGGTTGAGTCTTGCATTGAGAGTTGGTTCTCTTGTGGATTTGTTGCTCTATTCAGTTGTTGCTGGAAAAAAACCCAAGGATTGTAGTCCGTAATATAAAAGAAAATTGTACATATATCTTTTGTTTCTTGTATTCTTCATGATGATGGTTTATTGATGATGCTTGCTGCTGAGATATGAGTACATACAACTTGTTATAAATGAAAGTAATGGATTATGAGTAAATGGTGATTGCTAACTAAGGTGTTTTGTAAAGGAGTAAAAAGATCCCTACACTGATTCACCCCCCCTCTCAGTGTGGTCGGTGTGTTCAACAAATTTATTGTCCATGTAATAATCAAAGTCATGTGCTTTTTAGTATCATTTAATGTTAGTGTCACACATGAAAATAAATATAACCCTAGTGAATATATATTTGCAACTCTGGTCAAATTTTATTTAATCCATTTTGTAATGTTATTAAGTATTTTTATTCCCCCCAATATGTTTATGTAATAAACAATGCAAGGGTCCTACCCTAACCTCTCTACTTTAGGGTACTTAGGAGCTAGTCAGTTAGTGTGTGTATTGATCTTCTTTAAATAAGGTTTATTAGAAAGTTAGTGGATAATTAATTATTGTAAAAGAGACATCTTTATAAAATAAGGCCTAATAAATTGTTGGTGGTTATTAATTATGGGACTAAAAGTAGCTACATTTTTGTCTATTTAAAGAGCTAAGAGGCTATATAATATTTTGTAAGAATTATTGTATTAGGAGCTATGCTCAAAGAAATGTCATCCCACCTTAAGAGGAAAGTGAACATTGCTTTCCTTCTTCTCATAATCATTAGTACAAGGGTATATTTTGCATATTTCATCTTATTTGTCCTCCTGTCTAGTATTCTGCATCTATAATTTGTGTAGATACGTGGTTTTTGTTTCAAGTCTAAGGGTTAAATAACACTACAAATGGTATTAGAGATCTTTCCTAATCTAGCACAGATCTAACATATTTAAATAACATAGAGATTTATGATTTGGTGAGAACAATTGTGGTAAGAGAAGAATACATGTAGAAAATACAAGTCATGTCACCTAGTTGGGAACCCTTGTAACCTCAGTTGGTACCCCTTTGAGTATTATCGCATCAAACGACACCTATATATGGATTTTCCTTCCACATACCCTTGGACATATCAAAATCCCTCTATGTGCACCTGGAACTAAGCATACATAAACCAATAGTCGTCATATTGCTATAGTACTTCGACATCAACACTTGGGGAGATTACTCTTGCATATGAGGGAAATCATCATAATTTTTTGTCATGAAATATTCATCTGAGTACTATTGTTAAAAACCATTCGATATATCAAAGAGATATAACACTTGACATTCATTTGTCCCTTAGACCCTGAAAACCATAGCCTCTATAGTTTGCCAATGAAATTCATACATCTTTCAATATAAAAGGAATTTGGGAATTCTGTCAACACAATGATACTCCTACCAGCATTTAAAAAAATAATAATTTGGATCATGCTAGCACCATTACATGAGACACATCTCAAAATAATATTCCTTGTGTCACGCTAATTGTGTGGGGATACATCTTGAGTAATCCTTTTTATATGGACCCACAACAAAGTTGTTGATTATTCCTCTCAAATAACTATCTTGAATCCCATGGTGGTGTTGAGCTACATCATGAATAACAATTCAGTGGGATCTTAAGTGGTCCCATAGCCCATACTTGCAACATGGAAACCAATGAGGACTTGTAAAATAAGTACCATAAGTTTGTAGAATTAGTTTCTCGGCTTTAGGAAAAGGTTCATAAACATAAATATAATTATGAAATAGATTCATATTAGATTCTATAGTCCAATACTGAAGAGATTTTACAATTCAATATAATGTTTTACAAGACTAAAAATAAATTATTAATAACAATAATAATGCTTGAAGGCATCACTGGTAAAGGGAATCTCTTGGAAGGCTACTTCCAACCTACGTTTAGGAAAGAGACTACATCATGACATGCGCACAAGAGACCATCTAGGAAAATATATTGGGGAAAATGTTGTACCATCTTTATTCATGCTTTGATATGTATTTATACAATGATATGGATGGTTGGAGTGGTTGCACCTGCTCCAAATTGTTGGGTATGTGTTATATTATTTGCACGAGTATTAGTGTCAAAGCATGTCTCGTAAAACATGTCACATATTTTTTTTCCTCGTAAAATGTGTCACATATTTTAGGTGTTTTTTTGGCACATGGTTTCTTTGCCGATGGTTTTCTATTTCCGGTTAAGGGTTTAGGGTTGTTGACTAATCCAGGTCATTGGGTTAGGGTTTTGGATGCCACTGGATCCTATATGTATATTGTATTGTAAACAATGTATCACTATGAATGAGTATAAAATATGATGGTTTTCCTGGTTTGGGTTTCCAGGGGAAAAATCTTTGTGTAATGTTTATTTGCCATTGTATATTTTCTGTTCTTTTACTGAATATCTGTTTGCATTAGATATTGTACAAGGTTAAAATCTACATTTGGTATCAGAGCTTTGTTGGCTTTAGGGGGGCGCCTTTGTGGTCAAGGGTTTGGCTCGGAACTGTGATTAGCCTTGCTACAATGGGAGATCTGTGGTATTGATTTTTCAAGTGAAAATAAATGGAAAGCAATTCGAAGATGGAGATCGAGAAGTTTAATGGGAAAAGTTTTGATTTGTGGAAGCTCAAGATGGAAGATCTGTTGGTGGACAGAGATCAGTGGATTATGGTATATCCAGGTACTGCACCTACAGGAACTTCAACAGATGACTAGAAAAATTTGGATCGAAAGGCAAAGAGCACAATCCCACTGTGTCTCTTCGATTTAGTTTTACTAAATGTGTCATAGGAAGCTACATCCAAGGATTTATGGGAAAAGTTGGGGAAGTTGTATCAGTCTAAGTCCCTAGTAAATAAACTATTCCTGATAAATAAGTTGTATAACCCGAGGATGACAGATGGAGACTTGGTGGCAGAGCATTTGAACACCTTCAATACTATGGTAAGTCAGTTAGTATCTGTTGAGATTAAAGTTTCAGATGAAGATAAATGTATTAGTTTACTATGTTATTTACCAGACTCGTGGGATAGTCTGGTTGTGGCCATAGGTAGTAATACAACTGCCTTGAAGTTTGATGAAGTGGTCTCATCCTTGTTGTTAGAGGAGATGAGACGAAAGAATATGGAAGGACATAGCACAAACACATTATTTGCAAGAGGACGATCCCAGGAAAGAAATAGATCTAACTTCTTAAGTGGGAGATCTAGGTGTGCAGGGGGGGTGCAGGGGCAGCTCCCCTGAGAAAAAATTTCATGCCTCGAAAAATGTGTCATATTTTAGGTGGTTTTTCAGCACATGGTTTCTTTGTCGATGGTTTTCTATTTCTGGTTAAGGAATTAGGGTTGTTGACTAATCTAGTTCATTGGGTTAGGGTTTTGGATGTCGTTGGATCCTATATGTATATTGTATTGTAAACAATGTATCACTATGAATGAATATAGAATATGTTGGTTTTCCCAGTTTGGGTTTCTAAGGGAAAAATCTCTGTGTAATGTTTGTATTTTCCATTGTATATTTTCTGTTCTTTTACTGAATATATGTTTGCAGTAGATATTGTACAAGGTTAAAATCTACACAACTAATCACCCATTTAATCTCATTTATCTCTTATACACATATATTTATCCACTTTAGGTTATAATACATTCATAGGTATGATGACATTTATGAGGCCTAAGAGGCCCCCTTAACACGAGTCTAGTCGTTGGAGTTGACTAGCCCCTATAACATCTCCCCCTTCCTCAATTCCTTACTCATCCTGATCAAGTGTGCAACAACGTCCTGGGTCTCTACTCCTACAGAAGTATCCTTATTGTGCATCAACCATGCATATTGGTCTGCATAGGTAAATCAATCGCAACAGCCGCCAGTGGTATAGGAGGATACACGTATACAAGGTTTACTATGACTGGTTTCCAATGGCTCTAAATAACTATATATCGCATATCCCAACTCCTCGATCTCCATATGATCAACTTTGTCGATCTCTTGCAGTGCACCACTGGCTTCCATTCTCACTTGCAAGTTATTCCTCCCAGGAACTATCAGGGTGCTCTCTAGAGATGCGCCAATGATTTATCACACTTGGGGGTTCTTTTTATGGAATTGACGAGGGTCTGTGGCATCATCCAATCCTACCATTCCTCTACTTTCTTTTTCACGACCCAAGGAACTGTTCTACAAATCTTCTACCAAGGGGCTCAATCACTTCAAATGTGCTTGTGTCGTCATTTTTTTATTAAAATGTCTCTATGTTGTCTAGTGTCTCTTGATTAATGATTTCATCTTTTGTCATTGTTTTTAGAAGTGCATGCAAGTCAATCCGATGCATAGTCATGCTACAATTTTTCTCTTAATTATAAATGCTCAGTTGATTTTTTTGTATGTGCTTCTTTGTCAGGCTGCTCTGCTCGCTTAGCTGCTGCAAATATTTCCTCTGTCAATGTCAATATTTCAATGAAGTGCTCAATGAATGTATGCTCATTGTTCCTAATTCTCATCAATATTCTTTCCCTGCTACTAAGTCATGGTTATGCTTCTCTAGGATTCCAGAAATTGGAATCCATCAAAACATTTGTTGCAAAAAAAAATGAGAAGAGAAAAGAAATATAGTGGAGAACAACTCACACAGTGACATGGACATACATGAAACCATCAACCTCTTTTAGACCCATGATGAAGATACTGTGGCATCATATAAAGGTACGAGGGAGTATATCTTGTATGAAGCAAATACGCTGACAGACCAATGAAGCTCACACAACATCCACAAAGATAATTGGCCCTATATCTCCATGTTGTCTACCTATACGTACACCATCATTCATAACCAACCTGGAATGATGAGGATGGCCTGTACATGCACAGTCACACGAGAATAATATTTTTTCAGATCAGAAATCACATCACATACTTACCCATCAACATTAGACACAAATCAAGCTCCTTTTTAAGACAACCAATAGCATAAAGGAAAAACATCATGCAAACGATTAAGTTTCCAAAATAAGTTATGTTGATGACGAGTATCACAGACGATTATCCACCTGAGCCTCTCCTCCCTCTAGGAAAATCCATCCAACCATCTTGGATACAGGCCTCAGGAGGAGATTATCAACATTGCGTAAAGGAAGGAATGTCCCTCTTGGGCATCAGTTGTTCAATCTCAAATGCAGATGGGCTTTGAAGAGTTATTCCTAACATGCAGCCATATCATTTGGCCAAATGAGAGCAGCAACTTGGGGCAAGAGATCCAAGCTATTGGTCATTGGTACCCTACATCAATGAAAGAGGGAGGTCAAGTGGAAGATGTTGGATGTTCTTCCAACTAGCTAGTCCCAAACCGTTCTTTGGGTGAGTACAAGTCTGTGGTAGGTTCTGGAAGTCACAGTCCAGTTTAGGTTACTTGTACTAAAGTACCTAATGAAGACATATATGGTAAACCCAAATCAATTCAAGTCTTACACAATAATATCAAAAAAATAGGAAGATAGACCACCAAAGAAGAAAGCAATAGTCTGACCAGATAAGTTCTAGAAGGCGTTATAAGGGGTCCAAATCAAGATCGACACTTCGAGCATCCTCAAAGAATCCAAGGAGATGCAAATGTGTTATATATAAATAAAAAAATTAAATATATCCTACCATTAACTAAATTTTTTAAAAAGTGATATGGATAGAAATTCAAAATTCAAAAACAAAGTCAACCATAATAATAAAAAACTAAAAAGAGATCATTATAATAAAATAAGATAGCATAGTTTTGTCTTAATTCTAGATTTATTAAGTGCCTACAGGGATCCCCTTTTTTAGAGTGAGGAAAGGTTTGCACTTTAATGGATTTGCTCCATCCCATTATAAGGAAAAATGATTTACATGGATATTATGTTATCATGCATGGATTTACATGAGATCATTGAGTTAATGCAAATAATACAATGCAAATATATTAAACCAAAGAATGCTATAATGTATATTGACATTTAATGTGGATTTATATGAGAGGGATAATGTATCGGTATAACTAAGGTAGATCCATCGATGTATAAAAAATCTCTCAAGGTGCAAAACTTTTATCAAGTTTTTTCACTCTAAAAAAGGTTTTCACCTCAAAGAATTTGATCCTTCTCTATGCTTAATAGATATGAACTAAATTGAAATAGAAATTTATGTTGGTGATGTCACATTTAGTGAAAGTTCAAAATTCATAGTACAACTAATCAATTCAACTCATTGGATATTATAATACAAATTGCGCATGTAATATTGATAAGTACAAATCAACATCAAAATTTCATGATAAATGGAGATGTTGTTTCATGAACCAACAATAAGTAACCACCAAAATTGGCGTTGTTTCATGAACCAACAGTAAGTAACCACCAAAATTTATTTTATTTTAAGTATGTAACATCTTGACTAGCCATAAAGGAGTTAGTTTTGAAATATTGCTAAAAGATATTTAAAATATAGCAACACTTAAAATGTGATAGTGGGAAATGAAGAATTTTAGATTCCATCCCATAACTAAAAACAT
Organism: Picea glauca; assembly: GCA_000966675.3. NCBI lineage: Eukaryota > Viridiplantae > Streptophyta > Pinopsida > Pinales > Pinaceae > Picea > Picea glauca. The sequence goes on along the minus strand of JZKD02S2070792.1, from coordinate 142,907 downwards.
TGAAATTCAAAATCACTTTTATTTATGATTAATTTGAAAAGGGAAAATGAAAATGATTAAGATGCAATCAAGAATATAAGTTGGATATGAATGTAGGATGTTAATTAAGTGTTTCAGTATGCTAAAAAAATAAGCTAAATATCATGTAGTTATAAGCTAAATCACTTTTCGAGCACACAAACAAAATTCTAAAAAATCACAAGTAATCACTTACCCTCTTAAGGTTTGATAGACCAATTAGGTCTTAGTGGACGTTAATCATCATCATTAAAATTAGTTATGAAATAATAAAAACTAAAATATTTTATTAAAAAAATATTAATTTCCTTAAAAAACTACCTTTTTATTATATCTTTATCAAAACTATTAAATATAAAATACTACTTAAATGAAATATTCAATTAAATACATAATTAAATTATATTCAATCATCACCTCTTTAAAAAATAAGAAAAATAATTCAAATAAATAGTATTAGAGAGAGAGAAAAAACTACCTTTTCCTTATATTTTTATCAAAACAATTAAACTTAAAATACTACTTAAGTTAAATACTCAATTAAATACATAATTAAATTATATTCAATGATTACTCCTTTAAAAAATGAGAAAAATAATTGAATTATATATATTTTTTCTTCAGAAAAAAGTGTAATTTGTATTCATATAAAAGAAAAATTGCATTACGTATCTGCATGGTATAATGATCCTCATGTATGATTCTCGATCCGAGCATTTGAGAAAACAAAGCTCAAGATCAACTATCTGTGAAAGTCCTGCTACAAGTATATGTTACTAAAAAAACCTGGGTTGTTCACTTAGCCAAAAAATCTACCAAAATTTATGCAAAATGTGACAATACATATTGTATCATTACATCAAAAAAGAAACGTTGTCCACCTGTAACTATCAACTCAAAAAGGAAGAAAAAGTAGCATGCAAAAAAAATTTCCACTGTACATCCCACAAAAGTGGTGTACTAAGATAACTCGTATGTGCGTAAAAGAGGTGTAGAAAAAAGTAAAAATACTAATTGTGTTGGTCAGGGATCCTTTCAATGAAGGGTCGATGATAATACATGATAATACTCATGTATTATGTGGTTCTCTATTTCTTTTATATGCCATGTACCAAAATTTAAAAGAAGTCCTTCCTTTGATAGTGCATCAACATCCTTATTCCTCTCCCTATAGACATGTTTTATGCTGTGGATTTTGAAGGCGGATAGATACAGTAAGATTTTATCCAATATAGGCCTCAACATTATATGTTGACAAATATGTGCTTTCCGAATCCAATTTATTACATTCATTGAGTCCCCAAAGAGCTATATTGATCGAACCCCTTTTTCACCCACGAATAGGAGTAGAAGCTTTAAATACATAAGTTCAACATAGTTATTTGTGCCAGTCCCCAAACCCATTTTAATTTTGAAAGAGTGATTATTTGAAAGATAAATCACAACCCCCCCTCCACAAGATTGATTATGATTTTGGGAAGCACCATCAAAAAAATCCCAAGGCATGCTTGGGTCATAAATCTCGGGTTGAATGATTTGTAATCCCGAGGAATCATTTTCCTGGGGAAAGTGTGATAGAATACTCAGGCTTTGGGTTGCCAAAACCTTAGGTATACACACCTTATCCTGAAAAAGCCACCTGTTGTGTGAAAGCCAAATACCCCAGCAAATTATGAGGGGAAGATCCTTGATGTTATTGTTGACCGGGGCCTGAGTCCATGCACGCTAGAATTCTTCGACATTTTCACCCTGCCATTGTCAGTTCTGGTGTAACATTGACACAACTTTCCTCCAAATTTGCTGAGAAAAACTGCAGACGAGAAAAATATACAATACAGTCTCCTTCCGACTAATGGCACACTGAACACCACTTAGGACCTTGAAGTTGTTTTTTCTTGAGATTATCCCATGAAGGCACTATATTATAAATAAAATACCAAAAACAAATATTGGCCTTTAAGGGGCAGTGGAACTTCCAGATCCCTTTCCACCACCAACACAACCCATCTTGAACAATATCCATATTGAGGAGTATGTAACCCGAGTTGGGTGTGTAAACCCCATGAGGGGCATGCTTCCATATTAACTCATCCTCCTTATCTAAAATGTGGACATGTGCAATCTGAAGAGCCCAGATATAATGTTTCCAATCATTTGAGTAAGGAGGCTCAAGACCAATCTGATCAACATTTTTCCAAGCCTGGGACCAAATAGTAGTATTTTCATGGTCCGCAATCTGGCTCAAATAGAAAACACCCAACTGATGTAGCCGATGAACCAATTGTTCTGGAAGAAAATGACTGTCCCCACAACTAGGACAAGGATCTATTCTGATTCGGACCCTAGATCCTCTCCCAATTCGCCAAACAAGCCCATTTGAAATGACCTAAAAAGAGGATACAACAACTTTCCAAATAATAGATGCATTCTAAAAAAACTTTTGAGGAGATCTAATCCAGTCCTCCAAAGATTCAAGAAATATGTACTTACGAATAATAGCCTCTATCCAGAGACTAGGACACTTGATGAGCCACCAACCTACCTTTGCTGCGAGAGATTTGGTGAAAAGAAAAATGTTTTTTTGGCTCCACCCCCTAAGAGCCTTGGGCTTTGCCAATTCTTCCCATCTATCCCATGGAGAAATCTGCTTTTCTTGAGATCCAGACCAAATAAAATTAAAGCAAATCCTACAAGATTTTTCTAGCACACCGTTTTTCTAGACCGGAATAGCTTCTAACACTGATTTTGTCAGAGTTAGCCTCCTTGCCTTAGACAACCACCGAAATCTCCAACACCTAAGCCTTATTTTCCAACTTTGCAATAAGCCATAACCAGACATATTTTTGGTAAGAGTTTGGTTTGAGCTTAAAACCCAAGTACTTGATACCCTCCTCAAAATTCATTGATACAAATGGGAAAATATGCTTATAGTTCTCTGCCACATCATCCTCAACACCCAAGTCAATATAGTGGATTTCTGCTGGTGGATGACCATTCCTGTAGCCCTCGAAAATAGATCCAGAATCTCTCTAAGTTTTCGGGCCTCTTCTCTAGTGCCTTTGCAAAAGAGTATAGTATCATCTACAAAAAGTAGGTGTGTGATGTATAGATTATGACCAACCTGGATACCCTTAAGAGATCCATTTTGAATAGAATGAGATATTGCATGACTGAGACCTTCAATAACTAGGATGAAAAGTAGTAGGGATAGAGGACAACCATGTCTCAATCCTCTTTCAGATTGGAAGAAAGGGGACGCAACACCATTAATCAGAACAACAAAGGATACATAGCACATAAATGCCATAATCCATTTGATAAATGGAAGATCGAAACCCAGATGCGTCAGAAGTAAACAGATATATGACCAGTCCACCCGATCATATGCTTTTGATAGATCAATATTTAGAACAACCCCTTTTTGATTCCGAGTTTTTATACTATGGAGCCCTTCCTGAGCCACTCTGATGGCTTCATGAATATGTCGACCTTCCAAAAAACCAAACTGCTCTTGTGAAATGTTTTCTGACATGACTCTTTTTATACGTCTAGATATAACCTTGGAGATGACTTTGTAAACACATTTGCATAGTGAGATTGACCTAAAGTCATCATAAGACTCGGGAGAATCAATTTTAGGAATAAGAGCTATAAAGGTGGAATTGAAAGGGGAATGAACAATACCAGATGTCCGAGATTCTTCAATTACAAATAGAAGATCTTTCCCTATTAAGTCATAAAACCCCAAATAGAATTCAATAGCCCAACCATTAGGCCCATGACTTTTATCCTTTTGGAAACTGTGAAGGACCTATTTAATTCACCCCCATATAATTCCTCAAATAATATTTGATTTTCCTCCTCATTCATAAATCTGGGAAAGAACCTGGTCACTTGTATAATCGCATTGATATTGACCACTTGAGGTGTAGCACACCTTTTCTGCTACTTTGTTTAATCGCTCTGAAAAGGAAACTTTAACACCACTCTATACAGGTGTTATTCAATCCTCATTCATATAAGCAAATAAACACATGCAATCTCAGAGTACACATAATATTCACTGCTAAATTAAACAATCCATAGCATTTCATACTAAATCATGTACACATCGGAAATCATGATAACATAAGCAATAGAGTCATGCAATCTATGAGAAAAACATAAACAAATACTTATCTTTATCAATGGTAGATTCCACCAACCAAGTGTAGGCCTTCCACGAACCTCCCAACCTTAGACCACACCACTCATCAGCTCAGTAGTGGATCACCCCCGAGCTGGGACTAAGCTCCACCCCAAGGCAAGGAATCCTATCTAGGCTGAGGTTACAGGGAAAACAACACTTAGAATCTGGAAGGATTCTTCCCAAGATGCCATCTTATGCCCACTACTACCAGAATCTCATTCCCCACATCCCTGTTCCGCCCGAGAGTATACATCTTCACAAGCACAGTCCATCGGTGTTAACCTCCCTCTCAGGGTCTCGGCAACAGGCCGGATCAGGAAGTCTCAGAGCCTGAAGCTGGTGCTGGACACTCTCTGGAATAAACCTCTTCCAACAACATCCACCTCCTCACCTAGAGAGAGATCACACACAGGCTCAATCACAACTCGCGTTGGCCATCAAGCCATGCATAGGCCAGCTCTGCGTGTTCACCATAGCCAACTGGAAATACAAACACGACCTCTCAAACAGGCTCAACAATGACGGAATGGTTCAGGGTCTCGGCTTTGGAACAAAATCTTCATGCATAGGTTCGATCAGTTGGACAGAGGATGTGCACGGACTATCACAGACAATACTGGATTCTCTACCCTCAGAAATGCACGAGGTATTCTTGCAGAGGTTGGGTTGGTCGTACCGTTCCGCGTTGCCTACATGCTCAGGCAGTCAGGTGGAATGGAGGAGCGAGCACCTTCACGGCTTACCTCGTCTTTTTTATTTGCATGCACCAGGGCGGACACTTGTCACCCTTGGAACTGCATGCATTCCACCATCATGCATCCCCTTTCTCATGGTTAGGAACTTAGGATAAAACATAAATGGAACATGTTCTTTTGGAATAATAATAAAATATTATTCCCAGGCTTAAGCCCCCTAGGCTCAACACTTAGCCCATTTTCCCACCTTCCAACCCCTAATTCCTTGCCCACTCTATGGATRCTTAGTCCCCCTTCACTCATTCATCGTGGTTGGTCTGCACATGGCGGTGTTTATATTTTATTAATTGTTCTGCATGATTACATATGCAACATCAGGCTCCTGGCCTTCAACACTTAGGCTCCTTGGACACATAACACATAAGCCTCCAGCTTATAAGAACTCGTTTCACCAGCCTATAAATCATAATTACAATTCTTTTCAGAACATGGTTCACTACGGGGCTCGGCCTTGGGGACACTACAATTCCCCTCCCCTTATTTTTGCACTGTCCTCAGTGCAA
>JZKD02S2070792.1:120875-131454 GCA_000966675.3 Picea glauca | reverse complement strand
ATGTTCTTTTGGAATAATAATAAAATATTATTCCCAGGCTTAAGCCCCCTAGGCTCAACACTTAGCCCCTTTTCCCACCTTCCAACCCCTAATTCCTTGCCCACTCTATGGATGCCTAGTCCCCCTTCACTCATTCATCGTGGTCGGTCTGCACATGGCGGTGTTTATATTTTATTAATTGTTCTGCATGATTACATATGCAACAACAGGCTCCTGGCCTTCAACACTTAGGCTCCCTAGCCACATAACACATAAGCCTCCAACTTATAAGAACTCGGCTCACCARCCTATAAATCATAATTACAATTCTTTTCAGAACATGGTTCACTACGGGGCTCGGCCTTGGGGACACTACATGAGGATCCCTGAATAGGGACTTGAAGTGGCTCTTCCCCAAGTTTTCTAGGCCTTCAAAAGATTTTATCTCATCACCTTGATTCGAAGTAAGACTCCAGATGGTATTCGGGGATTTTCTTCCTTTCGCATATGCCTGGAAATGTTTTCTTTTCTCATCACCTTTGGTGAGCCAGATGGCTCGACTTTTCTATCGCCAAACCTCTTCATGTTCTTCCAACAAATGCCACCTTCGAGCTTCAAGGGCCTTGAGAGCCTCTTTCATGTCATCCGAAAGAAAACCACCATCCACCGAGTCTTCTATCTGTTCTATCTGAGATTCTAGTTCCTGAAGCTCTCGATCTTCTCTAACTCTCTTCTCATGGGCCCAAGGGATAGCCAAATATTTTATCCTTTTTAAATTCTCAACAAATTGAATCGAAGCCGAAGTGCCCGAGATAACATCATAGGGAGTCCAATTTTCGGAGACCAAAGCTTTGAAAGAGTCATCCTCAATCGAGGCTGGCTTGAATTTATATGGGCTTGTTGGATTCTTTGGCCCACCAACAATTTCCAAAATAATAGGTATATGATCCGATTCACTCCCCGAGTCAAGCCATTTCCTAAATTGGACGGGAAGATCCAACAAGCTTTCAACAACCATAAATCTATCAATTCGCTTGGCTACTCTATCATTCCTCATTCTCTTATTCCTCCAGGTAGGGCATAATTTAGTGGGCTCGATGTCAATCAAACCATTTGTAGCCAAAATATGATGAAAGAGATCAACATATTCATCAGGCCTTGCATTGGGTCCCCACACCTCCGTAGCCCCTAATGAAAAATTTAGATCTCCCCCTAATATTAGATTGCCCGCATGAAGGAGATATTTCTTAAAAATAGACTCCCATAAATCCTCATGGGTGTCATAAGGGCCATATATATTTACAATTCTAAAATTAGAGCCTAGGCCTTCAATCTGAATGTCTGTCCCAATAGTTGAGTCCAGAGCCCAAGATTTAATGATTCTTATTTTGGACGGAAGCCAACCCAATACCAGCCCCCTCGATTGGCCATTTGCATCAATTACCATAAAGTCTGAGCTCGAAAGCAATTTTTTTAAACAAAAAATAACCACTTCTTCCCTCCCCATAGTTTCTTGGAGAAAAGAAACTATTGAATTATATATATAACAAAAAGTAGTAAATGTTCATCCAATATTGTTAGGACAACGAGTATCAAACGAAAAGCAATAAATTCTTATACAAAAAACAGATAATGAACATCAATAAACTTTTTTCCAAGTGTGGTACTATAGGTAGTCAACATCAAAATAACATGTTTAAGGTGAACATTCACCATCATCAAGGGAGAACAATTCATTGATAGGTAAGTGTTCACCCAAAACAGTGAGAACAAAAAATCTTAAATCAGTTTAAAAATATAAGTGAATGTGTCATTAAATAAATCAAGTTTAAAAACTTAGTTTGCAACCTACTTTAATAAACAAAATAAAACAGTAAAAACCAACTCAAACTTTCTTATGAAAGTGTTTTAGATAAATTAATACTCTTACGCTAATTTTCATCTGGTAACAATATCATAACATGAATTTGATACAGTATATCCATATAGAGTAATTAGGTACAGGTACAACTATGTGTTATATATAAATAAATGATATAAATAGAAATTCAAAATTAAAAAACAAAGTTAACTATAATAATAAAAAACTAAAAAAAAATCATTATAATAAAATAAGATAGCATAGTTCTCTCTTAATTCCATGGATTTGATCATCCCAGTATATAAAAAAAAAACAAGAATTTACATGGATACTATGTTATCATGTATGGATTTACATGAGATCATTCGGTTAATGCAAATATATTAACTCAAAAAAGGCTATAATGTATATTGACATTTAATGTGGATTAATATAAGAGGGATAATGTATGGGTATAACTAACATAGATTCATAGATGTATAAAAAAAATTCTCAAAGTGCAAAATTTTTATCAAGTTTTTTTACTCAGAAAAAGTTTGCACCTCAAAGAAATTGATCATTCTTTATGCTTGATAGATATGAACTGAGTTGAAATAAAAATCTATGTTAGTGATATCACATTTAGTAAAAATTTAAAAGACATAATACAACTCATTGGATATTATGATGCAAATTAAGCATGTGATATTGATAGGTACAAATCGACATCAAAATTTCATAATAAATAGAGGTGTTGTTTCCTGAACCAACAATAAATAACCACCAAAATTTATTTTAAGTTTAGACACAACATGTAACATCTTGACAAGCCATAAAGAAATTAGTTTTGAAATATTATTAAAAGATATTTAAAATATTGTAACACTAATGGGAAATGAAGAATTTTAGATTCCAACCCATAACTAAACACATTGACATTCAAAATCATTTTTATCCATAACTAAACACATTGAAATTCAAAATCATTTTTATCTATGGTTAATTTGAAAAAGGCAAATGAAAATGACTAAGATGCAATCAAGAATATATGTTAGATGTGAATGTATATGTTGGATGTGAATGTGAAATTCAAAATCATTTTTATCTATGGTTAATTTGAAAAAGGCAAATGAAAATGACTAAGATGCAATCAAGAATATATGTTAGATGTGACTGTATATGTTGGATGTGAATGTTAGATGTTGAATATACTAAAAAAAAAGTTAAATATTATGGAGTTATATTAAAATTAGTTATGAATAGAAACTAAAATATTGTTTTATTAAGAAAATATTAATTTTCTAAAAATTATTAATTTTAATTAAATTAATAGAATTTAAAATAACTAAAACAATTTTATAAGTAAATAGTATTAGAGAGAAACTAAATCAATTTTATAAGTAAATAGTATTAAAGAAAAAAAAAAAACTAATTTTTTATATTTTTATCAAAACTTTTAAATATAAAATACTGTTTAAATTAAATATTCAATTAAATACATAATTAAATTATATTCAATGATTACTCATTAAAAACTAAAAAAACTAAAATTATTAAATATAAAATATTATTTAAATTAAATACTTAATTAAATATATAATTAAATTTTATTCAATTTAATGATTACTCTTTAAAAAATAAGAAAAATAATTAAAATTGATGATGATGATGAAAGTCTACTAAGACCTAATTAGTCTATTTAACTTTAAGAAGATACAAAAAAATACAAAAAAAAACATTAAGAAAAAATAAATATCAAACAAAAAGTAGTAAATGCTGATCAAGTAAAAAGTCCAGATTATATATATTTTGTTAGGACAATGAATATCAAACGAAAAGCAATAAATGCTTATACAAAACCAGGCGGTCAACATCAGTAACCTTTTTTCCACCTGTGGTCACTGGTACTATAGGTAGTCAACATCAGGAAAATAACAGGTTTAAGGTGAACATTCATCATCATCCAGGGAGAACAATTCCTTGATGGTTAAGTGTTCACCCAAAACCCTGAGAACAAAAAAACGTAACGCAGTTTCACTACTAAAACTATCACTTGCCATATTATTGTGTAAGACCGTTATGGATGAATTACAGATTGATCTTTCAATTAAAATAAAAAGGTCAAGCAAGAAAATTATGTTGTCCCGTTATGCGGTGTAGCTCTTACGTTTTTCTAAGAATCATAGGTGGGTGTTTGTATGAATCACTTATCGAAAAAACAAAGAAGATCATGTTATCAGTTTTAATACACTTCAATGTTGTTGTCAAGTTTTAATACACTTCGATGTTAACAGAGAGTAACAAGTAACAAAGAGATTTTGAAAATCATGTTATCAGTAGTTTTAATACACTTCAATGCTGTTATCAAGTTTTAATACAGCTCAATGTTAACAGAGAGTAACAAGTAACAAAGAGATTTTGATACATAACTAATTTTAATTTATGTAGCAATGAAAAGTGGCGCATTTCTAATACAATCCCAGGATTTAATGAACTTGAAAACACCAGCACAGTACCCAGGGTTTAATGAACTTGTAAACACCAGCACAGTACCCAGGGTTTATTGAACTTGTAAACACCAGCACATAATCGGCAGCAATAGTTGTCACGCCGAATGAAAAGTACTAGATTCCAACTAGCTTGAATGCTACTAGTAACAAAAGATATTTTCTGCTAATTGCGCCAGAATTAACCAAACTCTGACTCTTATTCTGCCCACCTGCAAAGAAGGTTGATATAAGCACCTTGAGATATACATTTAACTGCTAAAAGATAACGTATATTGGCATCCAGTGCAACAAAGAACAAAAAGTACTGAGGTCCAGAAGGTTTAATTTTCAATGGCAGACATAGTTTACTTGTAATTTGAGTTTTAGTTTTTAACACATCAAACAAAAGCGTTGAATGTCCTAAGATGTATCAGGAATCTTATCTAGGAACCACTTCATTAAAGTCCATTTAATCAACTTGACCTCCTCCTTAAGTCCATTGTATGCTACAAGCAGAGCATTGAATGTGACTTTCAATCTCTTCCACCTTACTAGCAGTAGATGCAACACCTAACCTGTCCTCAACCATAAATGCCCAATATACACCAACAACACAAGCACAACAAGGATACTCCTGACGGATACAACGCCTTACTTGGTCCTTGTTGGCCAACAACACCTGTCAACTTGACCTCAACCATAAAACTTGACAGTGATCCCCAAGGCAACCCTGGTCCTTTGATCTGAACCGTAAGATTACTTAAGAAGCACAATGCTCTCTGCCCACCTCAGTTATGTCAGCTCCCAACATGGTATTGATCATACCACTATGGATAGATATACATCTTAAAGATCCTGGCCAAGCCCTGTCAAAATCATCCTCATCTCTTCATTTACTCAGTTCCTTAATAGATACATTCTTCCTAGTCCTTGTGTTCTCTGGCTCCTTTTAGCCCGGTACTTGTCTATTCACATATAACAAGTTGCTAACAGAATCCTCCTCGTCAACAATGATCTTCTGCTTTGATTTGATTTCATCTTCCCTTGAGACCTCTTTTTTATCCCTTATCATCAACCCAAATTAATGAGATAATATAATCCATAAACGTTGTTCAGAAAGATCCAGGCTTGTTTTATTACCCACCATTCCACCTTTAGACATCTTATCATGCAGACTGTGAAGGACAGTCCCTTGAAACTTGTAAATGATTAAAGTATTTGCCTCTTGAAAATATCAAAAGTATATCTTCAAAGCCCATGGGTGTGGTCTAGCAGTAGGTTGTGAGGTGAAAAAATAAACCTTCAAAAACCTCATCTCACTGGCCAGCTTACATCTTCAACATTGTCCTTTATCCCACTTTCCAGTTGTATCATTCCCGATCCTTCTCATGTTGATACCTCCTTATATCCATCTTAAATTTGAAGTGAAACACTCATTTAATTTACAGTTAGCACACCCCAAAACTTCATGCATGCAACTCAAAGTATTTAACCATTAACCATTACAGCTAGCTCACCAGGCTTGTTAATATATCCATTATAAACCAATCATTTCGTAAAACCTTCCCATTAAGCCTAGGGAATGAAAACTTTGAATCAACAAAAAAAAAGTCTTCAGGGTTCCTTGAGATCTTAATCAGCCCTTGAATTAGAGCTAACAATTCATCTTGATAATTTATCATAATCCCTAGCCCTGTAGCAAACGAAGGAACAAGGATCCTCGTGCATAAGAAGCAGGGTTTCTGTTGTGGGCACTGTCAAGTTTTAAAAATTCAAGGTCAAACCCAAACAAATATCAGAGGGTAATTGTAAATACGCCCCTCATGGTCTGCCTTTTTACAGAGAATGGCAGGCATTGTTTATTACTCTTCCTTGTATATTTTCCAGTGCTAGTAAAACTCGGATTCAAAAAGCATACATGCACGCTTTTATACGCACCATATTCCTAAAGAGCAGTCCATCACAGCAAGAGTTTATTCTACTACAAAAGATAAACCTGATCAACCCTGAATTAACACCCAATTCCTTACTATTTAGTATTCAGTAAGAAAAAGGATTGAAGAAAAATGATTGTGAAAACAAGCATATGAGTCAGATTATACTTAAAATGTAACACCAAGCTCAAGATTCTATTTGGCTCATAGTAGCATATGAGTCAGATTATACTTAAAATGTAACACCAAGCTGAAGATTCTATTTGGCTGATAGTGGTGCCAGGAACACCAAGCTCAAGATTCTATTTGGCTCATAATGGTGCCAATGACCTGGGGCACCCTCCAGATCACTGTCCCCGTAAAGGAGGATAACTGTAAAACCCCATTCATTCTTCGCCACTCTAAGGTCGATAAAGATATACCTCTCATATAGTGTGGAGAAGCAGTACCATCAAAGGTCTTAAAATTTTAAAGCCTTATCATCACTATATTTGGATATTTCAATTGAAATTTCTACTCTCCAGCCTCCACACACACAGCATGCCAAGAGGAGTCAATTAAGTTGTTGCCTCCACACACACAGTATGCCAAGAGGAGTCAATTAAGTTGTTACATGGATGCTAAGAGGAAGTAGTTTAATTGCCAAAGAATCAATAAACATCCACATGGCAAACCCCAACCTGTACCAAATAGTTATCAGGATCACAGAACTCTCAATGCAGAGAAATAAGGCCCTATTAACAAGTTGCTTACACATCTGGTTACAGTAACAATGCAGAGAAATAAGGCCCTATTAACAAGTTGGTTACACATCTGGTTACAATCACTTTAACTTAGGTCCATCTAAAGGCATTTTCTAGAGTCAATGGATACATCAACAATTCAACAATTTATGCATCATCCCTGTAAAATGCACTTAGCTTCTCTGGATACAGCATTATAAATTTATGCATCATCCCTGTAAAATGCACTTAACTTCTCTGGATACAGCATTATAGAATGTACTTCGGTCTATCTAAAGGCATTTTCTAGAGTCAATGGATACATCAACAATTCAACAATTTATGCATCATCCCTGTAAAATGCACTTAGCTTCTCTGGATACAGCATTATAGAATGTACTTAGGTCCATCTAAAGGCATTTTCTAGAGTCAATGGATACATCAACAATTTATGCATCATCCCTGTAAAATGCAGTTAGCTTCTCTGGATGCAGCATTATAGAATGTACTTAGGTCCATCTAAAGGCATTTTCTAGAGGCAATAGATACATCAACAATTTATGCATCATCCCTGTAAAATGCACTTAACTTATCTGGATACAGCATTATAGAATGTACTAGATTCTCTGGATACGATATTATACTAAGACAGATGCATCTAAATTGATTCAATGACTCTCCTAATTTCCATGCATAGTATTAAAAATTGACTGGCCATCCTCCCCAGGCCGTAGAATGCACCTAGCTTCGCTCAGTTACAATGAAAATCCATAGCAAGAGACCAAGAGAATGCAGCTTTTACCTGTTTTATTAGCACAAGCGCCGCCTACACACGACTACTCTACACGGACGACGAGGTCTCGGATTCAGGAAGAGCACAATCAACAGCATCCCCAACACCAAATAGAGCACATATCGACACAGACATGTAGTATCAGGCTCCTCTTTCTTGATAATGTAATACCCCATCCTGATTTCTTTCGTTCGTTCGTTCTGCCTTCAAATTGAATTCGTCCAACAGTCTCAATTGTCTCTAAGAATTCTCTCGAATTTGTATGTCATTGAGATCGAAGCGATTATAAGTTTCAGTAAAAGCACATCACGGTAGCTTTCTTATTGGAAAGGAATAAAGAAAGCCAGCCGCACACCCACAGACAAAACGTGGACAGAGTAATTGTTCAAAATAGAAAAACAGTACTTGACATCATCATTGAATCCTTGGTAGCATCAGTTCTGGATTGGTCAGCAATTTAAAAGCTAGCAGTCAAGGATTTGTCAGAAAAATAACTCTGGAAGAAAGATTGTTCCCCAGTTAACCCACTGAAGGACTTGGGGCCTATTGGTGGGGACGGTGATTTTCACCCAGCCTACTAGGGATAAAACCCCATCGAGACTTAGACTCGTTGTGATAAGGCCCCCATACCCTATCCTTGTGGATTTGAACTTGTGACTTCTTAGGAAGAAACACATATTCTTAACCATTAGACTTACTCAGACTGTTCTATATCCAATTCTTAATCATTAGACTCACTCAAACTGTTCTATATCCAATTGTGTATATATCCTCTATCTCAACATTTAATGTTGAGCCTCATCATAGGATATATCCAATTATGTATATATCGTCTATGACAACATTTAATGTTAAACAACAAACTATATATACACTAGGATATATCTAACTGTGTGTTTCTAGCCTACTATAACATTCCATGCTGAACAGTAGACTGTATATTCCTAGCACTGACTGTATATTCCTAACCATGGTTATATTGTTTATTAAATACCACTATCAAAGCATGAAAGGGTTACATGGAAAAAAAAATTCTGCACCACGGACCTTGCTCTTTCCATTTTTCTGTCCTGTACCTAAAAAACATGGAAAAACCCTCTGAAGAGGATAACTCCTTTCGGAGGGGCCTGCGAGTGTCTCTCCCCACATGGGAGCTACATTCAGATGGGACGTGTGGAAAGTTCACAACCTTTCCCGTTTCTTACAAATTCCAGAATTCGCTACGCGTGTATTTAACTACCAATGTTTTGGCCATTGGTAGGGCTCATTATGGGAATGAAAACAAAGTAAGAGCTCATATCATGCCGGTTTCAACATTATTTCGGTCGGGTTTTGATTTACGAGGAGGTTTTAGTCCGGCTTGGAATTTCACATCCCATCTACTTCAAATGAAAATTTGATAAAGGTTGTGTATTTTCATGACTGTACCAACATTATTTCCGTCTGGTTTTGATTTACCATGAGGTTTGAGTCAGGCTTGGAATTTCACATCCCATCTACTGCAAATGAAAATTTGATAACTGTTGTGTTTTTTATGAATTTTATTTTAAGTTTTATGAAAAACTTAAAAATGTAAATTTTGTGTGGATTTCATCATATTGCCATTTTTTCATTTTTTTAAATTTTGATCATACAATCTTGAATGGAAAAGATGCTTGCTTTTATAGACTTTGTTTTTATTATTTTGGCATGGTCCTGCTTTAAGAAGTGTATTATTGGGAGACTTTGTTTTTATTATTGTAGCATATGGTCCTACTTGAAGGAGTGCATGAAGAAGGAGATGACTCATGATGGAGGATATGGTAGATGTGTAATTCTTTTCATGTTCAACATGGAGACACGTGACATTTTAAAAAGTAGGAAATTGAATTAGTTTTCAGAATACATAATTTTATTTGTAGAATTTTTGAATAACTATATGAAATTTGAGTTTTCTTAATACATGATTTTATTTGTAGAAATTTTGAATAACTATGTGAAATTCGAGTTTTTCTAACAGTGATATGTTATTTTTCTAGCAAAATATAAGGTATATGTTTAATATAAGGTATATGTTTTTCTAACAGTGATATGTTAGTGTTGAGTACCTTAACATGAAATTTCATTCTAAAATTTTGCATAATTGTAGAGAACCCATTGTTCTATATTTTTTTTAAATTATGAAAGTCAATATATCCTTGAAATTGCAAGGCCTTCTCTTAGTGCACGCTAAGAGGGTCTCAACATTATCAAAACATTACGATTTTTAGATTGTAGATACTCTTCTAGTGAGGGGTATAACTTATTTTAAAAATGGTTAAGCCAACAAAAATTTATAGAGGAAATAAAAAAGGTATCTATTTTAGGATTTTGATATATGTCAAGACAAAAATAGATTAAAAATAGTAAACAATATTAATTTAAAAAGGAACAATTATATATTTGGAATCTCCATAGCCCGTGTAGTTTCATAACAACGGATTTGTGTAGCTTATAGAAAAATAACGTCAAAAACAAAGATATAGTGTGGTATTCATAAAAATGAAGGTTTTTATGTAATTTGCACACGAAACCACTAGGCTTGTCATCCCAAACCTAAATCAGAGGCAACCAACTAAGCAAACATGTATGCTATATTTTTCACTACTGTCCAAAAAAATTTGAATTAGAACTAACCACACACATTCCTAGGAATGTGCATGCATTCCTATAGTGTGTGAGCATTCCTAAAATGTGTGCATGTTATTAGGAACAAGAATACACACACGTTCTTATTAACATAAATAACTCTCTCTCTATCTCTCTCACTTAGTGTCTCTCCTCCCCCCCCTCTCTATCTTAGT
>JZKD02S2070792.1:83418-94753 GCA_000966675.3 Picea glauca | reverse complement strand
AGGGGGTCTGGAATCGCTTGAGCGTCGTCGATCTAGGTGCCTCAATCTCTACCGTTTGAGAGATGAGTGCCCAATTTCAGACCCCCCCGTTAAAGGTAGAATGGCGAGGGGGCTCTGGAATGAAAACTCAGCCGCATATCTAGGCGGGCAGATATTGGCTGTGCAAAACTGCCTGCTCATTAAAATGATGCACCCACCCTCCAAACTTTGGAAAAATGGGTTTTCCAAATCTCTTTCTTTTCCCAAGGGGACACTTCTTTCAGGAGAGCACCCCCTACATGATTATGTGATAACACAACCATTTTATCCCAACTTTTGATTTTCTGCTTGCCCTTGCAGCTTTTGTCAGCCTACAGTTCATCCCACCACAATGCTGCATGCCCTTTAAGTCTAGTAATGACATGTTTGACTTTCTTATCTTCCTCGACATCCTCATAGTCGAAGTATTTGTCTAGATCTCTAATCCAGTCTAGAATTTCTTCAACATCCAAGTTTCCTTTGTACACTGGAATGCCCATTTTTTCTCTGGCACCTATCCTTGCAACAACCTTGAATAGGCATTCGTCTGCATCATCTTCAATTGCAACTTCTTCTCCTTCGTTTCCAGCTTCAATTTCACTTTCATCTTCGCTGATATCCCCAATGTCGACTGTGTGCCTCTGTGCTGTCTCCATAGCATCAAGTCTGGCACCTAACTCACGCATTTCACTTTCCACTGCTGGATCAGGCATTGGCCTATCTCTTCTTCTCGACGGCATGGCTAAATTTTTTTCTCTTTTCTCTCTGTTATAGAAAACAAAGAATTTTTTCTGTGCTCTGATACCACTTGACGTAGACCCACTACCCTCAGGCCGAGATCCATGTAGGATCATCACTAAAACCACGCCAAGGGTTAATCAAACCCTTTGTTTAAGCCACGAAATATTTCAAGCTTCACGATTTGGAGGTTCTTGATGCAATGTCACAACTTTTACAATCACCGAAATCCGAAACATCAACGAAGGTTGACTCCTCCAATGCGAAAAGCACATGCCACCTTTTACCCACTAGTTTCATCTTTCGGGACTTTGAGCGAACAACCAATAGTCGTTCCTCTTCCCTTATGATTCCCTGAACTCCGAAATGTCGAAATGGGCTCAACATCCCATGGAATGTGAGATCAATGGTCTTTCAGGATTTTCGCCAACTCTTGACCCCTCTTTTGACTTCGCTACACGTATCCTCTGACTGATACTTGGGACCCACCTTTCGATGTTTCTCTCTTCGCAATTTCAGGAGTTATGTTGACCATGCAACTCCACTTCTTGAGTCCCAAAACCCTGAAACCCGATTGGTACCCAAGGGCTATTGTCCCTCAACCTTTTCGGGAATTTTTCCTTTCCCTGTTCAGGATTTCGCGAACCAGGAGTTTGAAACTCTTGATTCCAATGTCATTGCCTCCTCTAATTCCCAAACCCCGGAAAGCTGAAATGACGAAATTCCACTCCAAAGACACGCTGCATTTCATGAATTTGGGATTTTCAATGCAAAGACCCCTGGCTTCTTGTCATTGAAATTTCTGGAATGTTAAACCCCGAAATACCGAAATGCCAAAATTTCACACCTGAAAATCCCTTTCACGATTCCGGAATTAGAGTGACCAAGGATTTTGGCATGCACTCCAAAATTACAAATCTCAAATCCCTGAAATGATCTGTCGGCTCAAACTAACCATAATCAACAGTTCATGTTGACTCTTGATGTCAGGGTGGAGGATTCATCCAACTCCTAACCACCTTATAGCTCCCCTGGATTCTACAGTCCTCGTGGTTTCGCAAATTCTCCATGGAGAATTTTGACCACCAGATGCACTCCTCAATGACTTCTGCCCAAACAACTCGGTGTTCTCCATCCTGAACTTGACTTCTATGAGTCGATTTCCATTTCCGTCTCCCTTTGAGCACTTCAAAGGTGTTATCCTTCTTGAGCTCTCACTTGTAAACTCAAGCTTCCCAAAAGGATCCCTGCTCGCACTCCTTGTGACAAATCTTCAAATAACCTCTGGTTATTTGAATCTTTGACCCTGTGCACTCTTTGCAACAGTGGTCCTCTCAATATTCCCCTTAGTTGATAAGGTCTAAGGCTCCAACCAGCCTGCACACACCTTGTACGACTCTCTGCTTCACCTGCACTTCAGCTGGTATGAGAAAATGGTATCTCTCCTGAGATTTCTGAGATGAAACTTAGACCCTCGTCAGTGCACACCTTGTGGACGTTCACTGCACTCCTTGCAAGAATTCTCAGGAAGAGAAACAATTGAAACTCATTCTTCTCCTCTCTCAGACTTCATACATTCCCTATGAAATCATACACACAATGCAACATTGAAACAAATGCATAATAGAGAAACAAATCAACTGTAAACATACCATTCAACAAATGTAAACAACAAGCATCATAACACCATGAAAGTTGAGTCAAAGCTTCATATATTAACTCAAGTTCTCCTATACATGGGTTCTTCTTTACAACTCTCTGCTATAGCTCTACAGTTTATGAAATCTGAATGATCATCCAAAATTACAATGATACAAGGGTGAGGGTGTCTATATTTGTTTTCCCTCCTACATTTCTAAACTGTCTAATCTAACATTCATATCTACCTACTTTACATTAACAAACTTAAATGCCTATTACATCCAGCAGATGGGAATAATTTCTCCAGATCTGTTCATATCTCCAAGACATAAATGTAAGTACGCTTCTCCTAGCTATTACATTAATGCTTCAGATTTCAAAATTCAAAGTGTTTTCATATTAATGTGTCCTTTTTGGATCCGGGCATTCAGTTGTTCCTTTGAATAGGTGCTTTCTTTGGCTTTCTACGATTCTCCTACATCACTTTGTCTCAGTAATGATTTTACCATTCTGATGCTTACCTTTTGTGGTCTTAGTTGCTTTGTGCTGTTGAAATTCTTTCCTAGGGTTTCTGGGTAATGCTTCTTCTGTATAGAAAATAGGTAACTCAATATTCTGTGGATCCTCTAGTGTTCTCTTAGCCTTGACATCATGGTTTCTAGTATTAAATATCTGCGACTAGCTCTTCTGTTCTTTAATCAAGTGCGCGACCCTTCTAGTCATAAAGTATTTTAACTCTTGCTTCTTCTGTTCCAAAACTTATTCTTCCTCTTTTCATCTGGCTTGTTCTCTATCAATCCAAGGTTTTCCTATGAGTATGGTAAATGAGGCATTGTCTTCAATAAATTTGATAATTTCAAATTCTTCCTCTGTCGAGGTTCCATTGACAGTCATAGGTATCTGGGTGAGCCTTCAACATAGGTTTACTAGCTTTGCTCTGAATAAACTTGTTCCTCCTAGGGAAGGGATCAAGGCAGGATTTCCTATAGATTCCCAAGTTCTTTCCGGCATAATTTTCACTTGTGTTTCTTCATCAAGAATACAGTCAATGTCGAAGTCCCCTATTCTTGCTTCGAATTGCTCCTTTTCTTTGAAGATCTATGGTAATCAGACATCTTTATGTTCCTTCAGGGTTTCTTTTATCCGTATTAATATTTTCTCTGATTCTTGCTAGGTTTCTTCATTTGCTGGATCTACCTTATGGTCTTCTTGATTTAGATTTAGCCTTTCCAACTTAGCGATCATTCTAGGGCAATCCAATACGTCGTGGTCCAAAGCTTTGCAATAGAGACAACTAGGTTTTCTCCCAGGGAATTCTTTGGCAAGATGTCCTGGTCTTCTGCAACTGTAACAAAGAGTTAATCCTCTCTTTCTCTTCAATGATCCCCAACTCTTCTTGTACTATGCACTAGGATCATAGTGGTTAACCTGAAAAAATTTCTTTCTAGGATCCTGCATCCACTTGTTAGTCCAGACATTCTTTCGATACATAGGTATAACATATCTATTATTATATTTAGCATATCTATTCATATCAAACTTCCTTTCATTTATTAATGCCCTAGTTTTTAATCTAGGACATAATCTATCGAACATACCTAGATCCATGCTCTAGAAACAAAATAAAAATAAAAATCACTTATCTTACTTCTACAGAGCACAAAGCTTCCAAATCTAAGAATTTGACTATTATTACCTTTATTAGAGCACAAAGCTTACAAATCTTACTTCTTTTCTGTAGATCTGACTTCTTTCTTTCAGAAATTTCCACTTTTACTTTTCTTAGAGCACAGAGCGTTCAGATCTCAATTATTTTCTTTGGATTTGATCTTCCTTTCTTCATATTTGACCTTATTCCTGGCACAAAGCTTCACAGGTTGAGTAAAAAGCTAAGAACTAGGGTGATAGATCTACACACAGAACTTCCTTTTGCACAAATTTTCTTCTTCGTCAGTTCCCAACAATCACAGTTTCAGGTCCTAACAATGGAACCATTTGTTGGCACAGGGGTAGACCTAGGTTTCAATGCTTCAACAGTGCACCAACAAAACCCTAACTACCATCCCTTTCGGCAACACCTGCGAAGAAGATGAAGTCTCACCTAAGGTAGAAGAAAGGGTGCTTGCAAGACTCAGGTGTATGCAACCTTAGCTGGGACATAAATCTATGATTCTTACTCTTAGCAAGTACTTTATCAAAGATCGTTCATCAATATTTAACCCTCAAGGCTCTCCGTAGATGGCACAGAGCACCACATCATTCACTTGGATCTAGGTTAAGTTAGCACTTAGCAACAACAAAATATGATTAACACTCAACACTTTCATATATGTCAGATCTACACCCATACATCTAAGAAGCACAATGCAAAGTGGATCTATCTATGAGTATCATAGCAAAGCACATAGCATAATCATATCAAAGCATAACACATGGAAAGAAACCAACACATTAGGTCGAAGCACCAAGCATAACACACAGAGTTACCGTGGTTCACCCCCACCCTGGGGCTATGTCCACAAAGTATTCTTCTTCTTTATTAGCTTTGGTCAATCAGGTTATAGCACATATCTCACACTTGTACTCCACATAGGATAGGAGATCTGCGTGCACCTAGCCAGATCCTCCTTCCCTGAGTAGATCTAGCACAAAGCCTTCTTACAATCCGTGCACTCAACACTTACAACACTTGCACTCAGCTCTGTAAGTCGGTCACATAATATACACAAAGCCTTTACTAGCACTTATCTTATCTTATTGCTCTCTCTTACATTTCTTAGCTACTTGTACTTTACAAAATAGGCCTAAAACATGGGTAAACCCATGGGCTGACATCCCTTTCCCATTACATTAACCCAAAACCCTAAAAAGGGTCCCAAAAGTGGGTCGAGATCCCATGATCTCTACTTCACCTGGCGCTTCATCTTTGACAGACTGTCGAAGTCCAAAAGTGGTCAAATATGACCAAGTTTTCCTCAAAACTTGGTCAAGGGCCAACATATATGTATTTATGGTTACATCTCTCATACATTTCTGTTATATTATTGAATATCTGCGATATCTATGTGCATTTCTTTATTATATCTCCACTCTCATTTCGTACCAAAAATAACCCGGATCAGTGGTATCAGAGCAGGCTGCTCTTGATCTTTTTTTTCAGTGCATGTCCCTGACGAGGTATGAGTATAGAAAGTTGGGTCTCAAGCTTGTCTCTCTTGAAGACAATCGCTCTTGCATGCCCAATAAACCCTCAATGGTGGAAGAAAAGAAAAACATAGGAGTAGACGATCCTATAAATTTGATGCTTGAGCAAGCTCTCACGCGACAAAGGGATGCAATGATGGAGGATTTTTCCCACATCCTTCAATGCTTGCCGATAGCAACATACACATATTCATCACGCAACCACTTTGGAATCACCTCTCCTTTCAAGGTACAAGTTAATTTTTATATTTCCGTATTTGAAGGTCAGATAGATGCGAATGCCCTAGACAAATGGTTAAATCTGTTAGAAGGTTATTTCTCTATTCATAATTTTTACGATAGGGAAAAGATCACCTTCGCACTCTTTAAAGCTCTCCCCCATGTCAAAAATTGGTGGGAAACTTACAGGGATAAAAGTTCCACAGAGGAGTCTGGAATATATGGGGTCGAGCCCACTTGGGATTTTTTTGTGGGCGTGGTAAAGGAACAGTATTACCCTGTTGGAAACTATGAGGACTAGTACATGAGAGGAACCACACTGTGGCAAGATAGGGGCCAAGCAACTCTAGATTTCACAATTACCTTTCATACCTTGCGCACAAAGCTGGGTATTAAAGACTCCGAACGAGATTTGGTTCTGAAATACCGTGGAGATCTACATAGATACATCCAAATTGAAATGGATTTTCTGGACATCTCATCACTCGGTGTTGCTTATCGATATGTTGTTAAAATCGAGAAAAAATTTAAGCACCAGAACAAACAGGAGTTCGAGTCTGCAAATTCATAACAACCAAAGTATGAAAAATATGACCCTAACAAACAGTCTCCTGAAAACCAGTCCAAGCCACAGGAAAAGAAGGGTCATGGGAAGACAAAGAAGGAAACCGAAAAATGGTGCAATTTCCACAAAAGACCCTGGAACAACATCGATGAATGTCGCTCAAAATAGTCATTGGTGGCCAAGATCAAAGACAAGGAGTCAAACCTTGATTCAGAATCTGATTTTGAAAATACTGGTAAAAGACAGATCATCGACGTAGACCCCACTTCTATTGTCGCGACCACAACAATTCAACCAAAAGAAGTAACATATATTGAAGAGGGGGAGTACCTTTTTCATTCAAAGATGTGGGTTAATGGGACCCTGCTGCATTTTATTGTTGATAGCGGAAGCCAAAAGAACCTCATCTCAGTAGAGGTCGTCAAATAGTTGGGATTGTTGACAACACCACACACATACAACATCGACTGGTTTCTCCAAGGACGAGATCTTCGTGTCAACCAACAATGCCAATTATCATACAACATCCAACCCTTCAAGGATGAGGTATTATGTGATGCTTCCCCACTGGATGTTTGTGATTTCCTCTTAGGCCAAGCATATATGTGGAGACACCATGTTGTTTATGAGTCTCGACCCTGTAGTGTCATTGTTACTTTTGGGGGTCATCTCTACATAATACCAGAGGTAGTTATGACTACTGTTCCACCTAAAACATGTCCCAAGGTAGTATCTCATACTACAAAATTCAACTTCTTCACAATTTGTTCAAAAGGTGAACAAAAGGCTGCAACCACTATATCCTCAGCCCAAGCACCTTCTATCCAAAAGAAGCAGATAGACAAGATTGTAGCAAAGTGTAAAGATTCATTTTTCACAAAATAATCTCATGTATCCAGACTGGTTAAAAAGGTCCAACCCTTCCAGCCACATGCTCATGATAGCCTTCCACAAACCAAACAGCGCAACGTCTCCAACAAGGAAAGAAACTCACCAAGATTCAGATTCAATAAAGGAATTTTCCTCTCCCATGGGCACTCAACGCAATGGAGACCATTTCTTCCTAAGGAGGGAGGATTGATCAAGGTGGATATTGGTGCCTACCCACCTTTTCCAATTGGCTCAAAATAGTTTTCTGGCAATTTTGGCAATTTACTATTTTTAGTCGTTTTTAACTTCTGGGGCCATTTTGAGGGCCTAAATGAAGGTTTTTCAGGATAGAGCTTCTCAATGATATAAGAAGGCATGATTGAGCCCCCAAAATGAATCTCATCTAAGATACCTTTCCAACGGGATATCATGCGCCTAAAACAAAGATCATATACAAAAGTTACGACCCTGGGAAGTTGATGTACTAACTTACCCAAATGGGGCCCATATGACTTTTGGCGCTTCATCTCCTAGGGTTAGGTTTTTGGATGTCTATGGTTTTCTGCATTCCTGTTTGTTGTAAAAAATGATTTCAGATCCTCATTGTAATCATCTTCTTGTGAATGCGAGTAGCTGTCACATCTCTTCTCAAAGATAAGATGCCACCATTCTAGTGAGTCTTTCACTCTGTATTTTTACAGTCTCTATACATTTATTTCATTAATAGAAATCGTGTATTACTATATATATGTTTTTATGGTTGCATATATGATACATTTCTGTTATATTATTGAATATTTGCGATATCTCTGTGCATTTCTTTATTGTATCTCCGCTCTCATTTCGTCCCGAAAATAATCCGGATCACACCCTCCCAACCAAGCCTCCATATGCGCAATCGAAACTAATTATTTCATTCATTCGGGGCATATATACTGGTTCAACATCCCTATCCCTACCCTAGATTATTTTGAAGAAGGCAACATGGTCAACATCTCCCCCACCGTCAAAATTGACATTTCCATTAAACCGAGAATTGTAGAAGAAATCACCATTGGCACTGCATGCTCCCTGAAGAACTCAATAGTTTATCGTGATTACATCCTCTACTTGTTAGCCTTAGTTGTCTCAGTAGCAACTGTCCTCATCCAATTAGGGGATGGTGGGAGTGAACATGTCATTTAATACATTAATAAAAACCTTTCAATACCACCCTTGAAGTATAATCATGATGTGAAACTCACCTTCGCAAATGTCCTTGCAGTCCAAAATCTACGACATTATATCTTGATTCAAACTACCAAGGTCATGGAAGATTCCAACCCCATGCAGTACTTTCTTAGTCGACAACAAATTAATGGAAAATTTTCTTGATGGATCATCATCCTCCAGGAATACGATCTAGATTTATCTATTCCCAAAAGCAAGAAATCTGTTGTCCTCGCCTAACTCATTACGACTTTTCCCTAGGATGCTAAAGATCCCCCCATCAATGAGGATTTCCACGATGAAAACTTGTTCTTCATCCCCTTCGATGACCCCTAGTACGACGACCTCCTCATCTACCTTATGACATATAATTTTGGGTCTCATCTCTCTCGAGATGATCGTCGACACATTTGCCATTAGGCCCTTTGATAGCTCCTCATCGGAGATGTTCTTTATCGACGTGGGGTCGACACCATCCTTCATTAATGTTTGACCCTTAACAAAGCTGAAAGATTCTTGAATGATTTCCACAATGATGCTTGCGGTGGTCATCTCTCGGGTATGTCCACCACCCAAAAAATCATTCGAGCAGGCTACTTCTGGCCCACTTTGTTTCATGATTTCATCCACTCTGTCATGCGATGTGACAAATGCCAACTATATGCACACAAAGCACGAGCACCACCTACTCTTCTACATATAATCATCACCATTGGACCCTTCTTTAAATGGGGCATATACTTCATGAATTTCCATCCTCCATATAGTAATGGACACAAGTACATTGTCATGGCAGTAGATTACTTTACCAAATGGGTCAAATCCATGCCCATGTTTAACAACACCGCTGACACATCAACGAGTTTTTTCTTCAACCACATCACTACCCATTTCAGAGTCCCACTACAACTAGTGTCTGATCATGGTAAGCACTTTGAGAATGATATCTTTGTGGAACTCTCCTCAAAGTTAGGCTTCTCCCATGAGTTTGCCTCCCCATACTACCCTCAGTCCAATGGACAGGTTGAGGCTGTCAAAAAATTCCTCAAAACCATTCTACAACGTACCATCAACAAACATAAGACCAACTGGCATCATATGTTTTTTTCCACGTTATGGTCTATTGCACGACAATCAAAACTTCCATCGGTTTTACACCATTCCACCTCGTCCATGGGATTGAATCCCTATCAAGTGAGAAATTCCCATGTTACACATTTCCATTGAGATATTACCTAATACTTCTCCAATGGAGCATCACCTGCTGACCTTAGAGTCACTTGATGAAGTTTGCTGATCTTCATTACAAAACAACGAGGAAGCTAAAAAACGGTCCAAATCCACTTTCTACTACCATGTCAACCTTCTCTCATTTAACAAAGGTGATCTCATGTTAGCCTACTATATCTCCCATGATACTCTTGGTCATGGGAAATTTGATTCATTATGGCATGGACCCTGCATCATCCAACACTACTTCACTAAAGGAACATACATCCTGGCCTCTCTAGAAGGCTACCCTCTCAAATAACCCATCAACAAGTTGTACTTAAATAAGTTTTACGCTTGAGAGTAGCCCTCCTACCTTGGGATTTTATTTGTACACATTTGTAGAGTTTTTAGTTTTCTTTTCTACCACCACTCATCATGTCTGATATATCATCCATGTTATTGATAGGTACATCCTCCATTAGCTTACCTCATCAGTTACATTGATGGTGCCAGCTGCTAGACCCTGAAGCTCGCTTCGATCACTTGGGCCATCTATACTCCCTCACATGTCCTGCTCCACTCTAGTGGCATATGTTTGGGATTGACCACATACAACCAAGATGAATACAACATCATCATTGGTATCCTCTCCGAGGCCAATCACTGCCACATTTGTCACCTTATCATTCTATTAGATTCCCAAATCGTCGTCCTGCATCTCAACAATGTATACCATTTTCACAATCCTTTCCTCTTTCGTAAATACCTACAATTTTGATTCCTATCTTGCAACTTTGATTCAATCACATTTACACATATTTCAAGAAAACTCAATCAAGTAGAAGATCACATGTCTAACCTAGTATTATATTTCCATTTATCACATTAAACATAATTTTATACATTGCCTCATACATTTGTCACAACACATAGAAAAAACATCATACATAAAAAAACATAACACATAGAGACATGCATGATCCAAAATATATCCATATATGTATATAATCAAGTGTCATAAGTGTTTACAAAAATATACATGTACATCGCTTGTAGGCTAGTGAATTACCCCAACCCTATGAGTACAAAAATAGGTATCAACTACCCTATACAAAAATGGGCTCCCAATCCTGTACATACAAAAAAATGGCACTCACGGTGCCCCCAGAGCTCCCCCCCNNNNCCCCTAGGTCCTCTATCAGTTGGAGGTGCCCCACCAGCTGGGGACCCTCTAGGTTTAGAAGGCAGTTGACCATTCGTTGCTTCCCTGACCACTACTACTCGAGGGATCAGGGTTCACCACTCTGTCTACAAGATACCAGATATATAAAATATCCAGAACATAAATAAAATGCTAGAAATGGCAGAATAACAGTAAAATATCCAGCATAATCTTCACAATACACAGAAATGATATACGAAATAGCAATAGAAAATCACTTTGATTCAGAAAGAAATGTTCACAGGCCTCTTTGAGGGGGCAACCTCCAGTCGAGCATTGATCTATTACAATAATCTCCAAGCTAGGGTTCTCGTACCCTCGGCCCTTATTTATACTAAATATGTCTATTAAGAGAAGCATCTAGAGGAATATCCTTCTAGAAGCAGAAGCTTCTATTAGGTCTTCTTACATCTGCCTTATTCTATTTTATTGAAAGG
>JZKD02S2070792.1:48995-68733 GCA_000966675.3 Picea glauca | reverse complement strand
AATTGAATAAACTCCTAAGTGCTAAAATAATTTTTCCTGTTAGACACACTCAATGGGTGTCCAACCTTGTCCCAGTTCGGAAGAAAAACGGGGAAATTCGACTTTGTGTCGATTTTCAGAACCTCAATAGAGCATCTGACAAAGACAATTATCCTACCCCACCCATGGAACAGATCATGCAATAGGTATCTGGTTCCGAGAGGCTATCTTTATTGGATGGCTTCTCTGGATACAACCAAGTCTTGATGTCTCCGCCAGACCAACTCAAAACTACCTTCCGTATTTCGTGGGGCACTTATGCTTATCGCAAAATGCCCTTTGGATTGATTAATGCTGGTGCTACCTTTCAGAGAGCAATGGACATTGCTTTTCGAGGCTTAATCAATCACTCCGTCATAGTTTACTTATATGATGTGACCGTTTATTCTAAAAACAAAGACGATCATCTAGCTCACTTACGAGCCGTTCTGCTGCGATGTCGTAAATACGACATCTCCTTGAACCCCAAAAAGTCCATATTTGTAGTAGAACAGGGTAATATCCTAAGATTCATTGTGTCTAGTGATGGGATGATTATTGACCCCGAAAGGACTCAAGTCATCGCTAAAATTCCCCCTCCTACATCCAAAAAATCCATGCAGTCTTTCTTAAGCCAAATTAACTCCGTGAGAAGATTTGTCCCCAGCTTCTCCGTAATGGTCCAGCCTCTACAGAATCTGATTAAGAAAGACACCTAATATCACTGGGGACCCACAGAAAATCAATCTTTTAATGCCATAAAGAAGACCATAATAGATGCTCCGTCTCTCATGAGCCCTGACTTCTCTCAAGATTTTACACTCTATACTTTTTCCTCTGACCGTTCCTATGCCATCGTCCTAACTCAGAAGAACGCCGAGAACAACGAAGTACCCATCGCCTTCATGAGTTCTGCTTTCAAAGGTGCTGAACTTAACTACCCAGTGGTTGATCGGAAAGCCTACGCTGTTTTCAAAGAAGTTACGCATTTCCGGTCCTATCTTTTGAAGTCAAGGACGAAATTCATTGTCCCCTACTCTGCCGTAAGGAACTTGCCAGTGCAGAAGGAGTTAGGAGAGAAGAGAGCTAACTGGGTCACCTCCTTGCAGGAGTATGGCTTGGAAATCAACCCATCCCAGGTTGTGAGAGGCCAAGGGTTGTGTAAGTTGGTTTTTTATTTGGAAACAGGACAGCCAAAAGATAGTGATAAGTCAATCCTAGGACAAAGCGATCAAAGCCTAATTTGTTGCGTACAAAACCTCGTTAGTCCCTGGTACAACGATATTAGATTCTTTCTTGAACATGGGTCAGCACCCCGTCACCTTGACCCCGCCAAGAGAAGAGCGTTGAGGCTAAAGTCTACCTCCTTTCATCTAGTTAACGATGTACTGTTTCGTTAGAATTTTGACGACGTACTGATGCGTTGCCTCGAGAAAGACGAAGCTGAAAAAGTCTTGCTAGAGTTGCATGTAGGAGAAGCTGGTGGTCACTTTGGTGGTGACACCACTGCTCATAAGGTCTTAAGAGCCGGTTACTACTGGCCCACACTTTTTAGGGATGCCCATGCCTTGTGTCGTAAATGTATCATCTGTCAGAAAGCATCAGGGCGGTTACAAAAACCAGCCTTTCCCTTGCAACCCGTTTCAGTAGATTCTCCTTTCTAGCAATGGGGCCTTGATATCATAGGTCTAGTTAACCCTCCGTCCTCGTAACAACACAAGTATATTGTGAAAGCCACATATTACTTTACTCGATGGTCTGAAGCTGTTGCGCTAAGAACTATCAACACCAGTCAGGTAATCGCTTTTCTAAACTCGAATATTATCACTCGTTTCAATATCCCTGATTGTCTGGTCTTTGATAACGCTTCATACTTTTCTTCTCTTGAGATGAGTGAGTTTTCTTTGGAGAAAGGAATAAATCTGAAGTATTCTGCTAGTTACTACCCCCAGGGAAACGGATTAGCATAATCAACAAACAAGAACTTGATCAAAATTATCAAGAGAACGGTGGTTGAAAATCACAAGAATTGGCACAATGCACTGCTGAACGCACTGTGGGCCGATAGGGTAATGCCAAAAGCCGCTATAGGTAATTCCCCCTTTTTTCTCATGTATGGCAGAGAAGCAATTATGCCACCTCACATTCTTCTTCCTTTGCTTCAGTTGTCACAAAAATTTCAAGAAGAATATTGTCCCCCTTTAGAAAACCGAATTAATGCTTTGATGAAGATAGAAGAAGTAAGAGCCCGAGCTAAGCGTAAGTTAGATCAACATCAACAATTGGTTAAAAGATGGTTCGATTCTAATTCTGCTTCTGATAGTAATTTTGAAGTAGGCGATCTCGTCTTAAAATGGGACAAACCACATGAAGGAAATGGTGAGCACACAAAATTCCAAAACTTATGGCTTGGGCCATTTTTAATTGTTGAAAAGTTGGGTCCTAGTTCCTTTCGATTGTAGAATATTGAAGGGCATCTTGACACCTATCTGGTGAATGGCCAAGCCCTGAAAAGATACTTTGCTTGATAACTACCCTTGTATATTATGTAAATATTTCATTTTGTTTGCGTTTTCGTTTCTTGCTTTCCGTTTTGATTTTGATTTGAATTTATCAGTTTGTGCTATACATACTTGTACACTTAGATATTCAGATAAAGACGATAGAAAAATTTCTTCACTGAAATAACTTATAAAAAAATTTGTACAAACATCAATGGTATATCTCAGAAATGGATATCTGTGTTGGAAAATTTTGTTGTTTGAAAGAAGTTTATTGATTTCAATCTCTGAGCAAAGCTTGTCAAGATCATATATTATCTTTTTACGCTATCCCTTTTCCATAAAGGAATGACTCAGAATATGTCTCCCTGTCGTAGGAAGTTATTTTGTAAATAAAACATCGCTGGATCTAAATAGAGGATAGTTCTAAAAAAAATAAATCTGATGAGGTCTAAAAAAATATGTTAAAATAAGATTTTCAGCGTCACCCTGCTCAAATATATATCTATGAAAAACAAAATAAAAAAATTATGAATAAGAGCCGTGGGAAGTGTTTGTAAACCCCCCGGGATGCTGAACAGGTCTGCTGGCAGCGAGTAAATGCAAGCATGACGCCAAGACAACTTCGCCGGGGTACTGAACAGGCCTGCTGGTAGTGAAGCAATGTCGGGTATATGAAAATTTGCAAAAAATAAGAAACCTCTTTAATGTCCTTTATTCTGATCCAGAACTTCTTGACAGGATACAGATGTCAGAGTGGTTTAAATGGAAACCCTGTCAAGGCTATGGATGCCTGCTGGCAGCAGTGGCTATGCCAACAGTATTGGAGATTTTTATCTTTAATATCTGACTTGCTGATCTTAAGACTGTTATTGGTTTTCATCTTTTGAAACACTGCTGGAAAAGATGGTTAATGACGATGTTAGTACGATTTTCTGGTTGTTATTTTTGAGTTGAAATTTTCTTTGCAGTCCTAATCTGAATTTGTTTCTTTTGACAGAGATAACTGCTTCTATCAGTGTGTGGCCATTGTTGGCAGCCAATTCACTTTTTTTTATCCTATAATCTGCCTATGCCTATGTATTGTAAACATCAAGTTTTTCATCGCATTTCTCAAATAGACGACATTTTCATTTCTTACGACATTTATACACTTATTTTCATTTTGTTTTCACGACTGTAAGCATGAAAACTTCTCCTTTCGAAGTCACATTTTAATCATTATCTGAACTGTGAATATTTCTTTTGTCATTATGCCTATTGCGCTTACCTTTTATTGATCACTATATGACTGGAAAGATGCTTTGATCGGTTCTCATACTTCGATTGATTGTATGACTTGGTTCTATTAAGTTTGTAAGGTATTGAGCATTTGGATTTGCACTTTATATGACTTGCCTTATCATTTTATGGGAATGCATAGGGGTTATGATTAAATTTTTATATATATATGTCTTATGATATAATCCTTATGTTATCTTTTCATGAATTTTGGCTTGTTGACTATGTGAATATCATTTTGGCACCTTGGTTGAACTTTTGTTTATATGGATCAATACATTGGCGCATAGTTGATTTTGGGTTTTGATTTATATGTCGGATGTTTAAACGTTATGGTATAACACTTGCGCACATTGATATACACCTTGATTTTATTGGTTGTACACATGACTTAATGGTTGAACTATTATTATGGAGTGAACATTTATGAAAATTGGCAGTTGTACTTGGATAATCAATATTATGCATGGCAGACTCCACCACCTTCGCATGCTCGCATTAATGCTTATCCCTTTTGCTCGTTCATTGTTGTTGGTTCGAGTAGCTCTGCTCCTGTGTGTTCTGGTGATTCAAACCCTTCCCTTACCATGTATTCAGCTCCATGGCACCAGTCGTGCGAGTCGAACCCAATGGCAGTCAAGCTCTGTTGATGTTTGAAAATGCCCGCCAAGATTTGGCAGACAGTGGATGGCTTACCTTCGTGAAACGTTTTGAGGGTTTTAACCTTTGGGTAGCACGATAGTTTTCCATGACCTTAGATGGATGTCAAGCCAAGGTCAACGATATTTAGTTAGAGATTGATGAACAGTTTATCATCTCATCCACGGGGTTACCTACTTCGGGACAACGCTGGTTTAAGAATTGCAAGGTCGAAGAAGTGTCGTGGACATTGTTGTTTCAGTCATGCAAAGTCACCTCTTGTGATAGAGGTATGCCCGTAACTATGCTCAAACCATGATGGCACGACTTGTTAATGATAATCAAGCAGTTTGTGACCTGTGAAGGTCGATACGGTCTTGTGTTCCTTTACCACCTGTGTCTATTAATGATTTTTATAGGGTATCCTCTAAACATGCCATTCTATTTTCATCAGAGCATGTATAAGATGTCCAAAAAGTATAAGAGGCATAAGGCTGATAATAGCCTGTTTCACCATGGGATTATTAAGCTCATTGTTGTTTATCGTTTGAATTCGCTTGGTGAAAATTGGAAGGCCTTCATCACCCGTAATGTCTTTGAAGACACCGACCCTGTACAGGTTGATAAACCTGTGGTAATTGAAACAAAACCCGAACCGCCCACACCTTTACATCTCTTACTGCCTAAACCCTCAGATGACCCTCCTGTGGACCTACCCGACACTGTAACTAAGAGTGCAGAGGCCATTACAAAGCCTATGAGAAAAAATCCCAAGGAAAACATTGATGCAAATGCCAAAGGGAAAAGGAATGCCCGACTCATTTTGAGAATGGCCAAAAACAAGCTGAAATCCTCTATCGAGTCTAACCCTATAGTTCTGAGCGAGGATTTCGATTCTGATATTGAGCATTTTCTTGCCAGCAAGTACCCCTACTCGCAAGGTTTGTGTGACGAGCCCCCTTATGATTTTGTATCAAACCTACCCCCCTACCTAAAGGACGACCCTAACTACCCGGGTATTAAGTTTCCTCGTGAAACCCTTGGTCATTTGGCCAAACCCTCACCTACTCTGTCTAAACCCACACAGTCACCCTGTGACCAATGCAATTCGTGGTTAAAACAATATTTCATTGATGTTCCTATACTCCAGTCAAAGATTCAATCTTTGGAAGGCCAGATTGCAGTCCTAACCAGTCAAAAGGCCAAGCTACAAGTGACAGATAAAAAGAAAAAAACAACCGGCTCCATCCTATTCAAAAACGTGGAATCAACCACGGCTATTGTAAATTCCAAGCTGGCCTAATCAAGCAACCTTGTCGCTACACAGGTATGGTTTTGACATTGTTTTGTTTTGTAAATAATCTAGTTTGATATAATGATTTGAATTCATCTTTTAAATAGTTTGATCACTCATCTAAGTGCCCCTATCATTCGGTGATCATCCTGTACATGGCTTCGTTTTGATAAAAATAGAAAGAATTTTGATATATGTTTTGCTCATAGATTTTTATTTGGATTGGAATGGTTATTCGTTTGGATTTCATTTGCTAAGTTTGTCTGAGTGAAATAATGAAAGTAATGGTGTGTTTTCAATTCAATTCGTTTTGTCCCCACTCCCAATAGGAATTTTTTATGCTTAATTTAGAAAACGATTTTGCTCAGATTCGATTTCGTTATCATTGGTATGCTGTGATTGGTAAATGTCTTCGGGAGGATACTTGTTACAATGTTGTGTCATGTGTCATTCTATCTTTGATTGTTTCCAAGTTAAGGATAATGAATCTGTTTCTTTGATGAAAATAATACGCTCAAATAACATTCGCGCCCGAATCGGGAAATGAATTCGAATCATAACAACTATCTGAAAACCTTAGCCAATTGATTCGCTCTTATTCTAATTTGGCAAGTTTGTCCTATAAGTCGAGTTCAGATTATAATTGATTCTCTATATTTGAGATTTGTGAAATGAATTGGTCAAACCCTGCTATGATTCATTTGATTGAAATGATTGTGATAAAAATTAATCAATCTTGTTTGCCCGCTGTGCAAGGATCAACGATCGAAATCTATAAAAAAATTTGTTTGATTGATCCTGTTACGATTTTGGTTATGTGTTAGTTATGGTTTGAATTCGTTCATAGCCTAAATCGCTTGCTATACAGTTATCATGATAATCCTGTTCGATTCGATGATTTCTCCTGTTTATGAGACAAGTATAACAAAGTGTTTGTGATTTTTTTTGTTGAATATCAAAACGATCTCATAACAGAGGGATTCGATTGTTAAGAAACGATTATGATGTTGTTACATATGATTTGATTTACCCGATTTTGTGGTAACAAAAGAACAGAGTATTCCTATCTCTGTGTTCGGTTGAATCATTTTTTATCCTGTTTAATTTTGAATGATAAAACCATTCAATCTCAATGATTTGTTTTCAAATGGTTATTGGAAGATAATTGGATTTAATTCTTTTAAAAGATTTTGAATTGGTTCTGATGCTGATTCTGTATCTCATTTAGACTAGCTACAAAATCGCATGATTCTGTAGCTAGTCTATAGAATTTAATTTTAATCATTTTATTAATAAAAGAGTATTCTAACTCGTCTATTTTGGACCCTTTTTAGGTGAATTCGAATTGCATGGGATTTGATGGACAGTTTAGAAGATATTTGGATGTTTTAGTTTATTTTAGTTTCCTAGTTTAGTTGAACTTTGGGATATCTTCCCAGATTATGTAAACAGTTTGATAACTTCCACAGGGAGGTTTTACCCTGTGGAAAAACTTATAAATAATTATTATTTTTGTAATAAGGATCATCCTCATTCGTGGGAGAACAAGGATATGGATATCTAATAGAGACTTAGATAGAAATTGATGTTCTGCTACAACTTTATCTTTTCATAATATCAATCTTTTGTTTCATGTTTATGTTATCATTTTGCATTTGGTTAATGACTACTTTAGCTATCTTAGTCTTTTGCAAATGATATGATTTAATTAATATGATCCATATCTGATTTCTTCCAGTATTTAAGAAACATAGCAATTACTTGATTCAGTTTGTGAATGACAGATTTGTCTTCTTCATTAATTGAATTTTTAAGTATAAGTTTTTGCATAACAGGTTTACCTAATTGCAAAGATTTATAAATCATATAATTGTTATGATTTTTTATGTCTTGTTTGTCCTGTAAATAAACTCAAAGAGCATCATAGCTATCGTTTACGAGAATCTTCTGGATTATTCGGTGCAAGTTTCCTTCCTCTGATCTGCTGGTACAGTCATCATACACAGGACAAATCTGGAGCATTTCAAGGTCTTTCTTTTTGTTTATTTGTTTAGTATATTTGTTAGTATTTTATTTAGATATATGTGTAGTTAGTATATTAGATTGTTTAATTTCAGTAAGTTTTATTTCTTGTTCATAAAATAAAAAAAATCAACAAAATATCTTTCTCTGTCTTAGGGTAGAAAGAAAATGAGTTTTTCAGGTTTTATTTAAATCTGTATTTTGTAGATATTGTATATTTTGTAAATAAGTTATATATTAGTTAGTAGTTTGTATATATAGAAATAGTAGATTAGTTAGTTTGTTTAATAGTTAGTTTTAATTAGGTTAGTTTATTAGTTTGTTTTATTTTTTGTTAATTAGTTTAGTTTGTTTTATTTAGTTTTAGTTAGTTTTAGTTAGTTTAGTTAGTTTAGTTTTAGTTAGATTAGTTAGTTTAGATTAGTTTTCTCTTTGGTTTTCTTAGGACCTTAGATCGGCTAACGGAGCCGCTAAACCCGTCAGGGTGGTTCACTCCAAACGGCTTGGGTTATTAGACAACCCCAGACCGGTTCCACTCTCTCAGTTGACAGACAGTCAATTTAGCCCGTCAACAGGACCCTACCCTAAAAACACCCCTATGTGACCCTACGTACAACCCCTAGCTACATTCTAGGAAATTCACAACATACAAGAGGATAGGACCACTAACCTGTCTCTCGCCGCTCCCAGATCGGTAGCCTCACACTCTCGCAATCTCCAAATATCCTCCCAGCTATCTCGTCGACTCAGCAACAATGATAGGTACAAATGAGGTGTCATTGTGGGCCCACCAGCCATATATAACCCCCTTTTCCCAACTTCCACACTTTTTTACATGAGCCCAGAGCCTTCATTTTCCAATCCATTCTCAGCCATGGGATCCTGGTCTTGCCATCTACACATTCACATTCCCCGGGTCATCATCTGAACTTGGCCCCGGAGGAGCATTTTTCTCATGTCACGTTCAGGTACGCATGCTCATGTTTGATTTTATCAAATAGATATTATATGTTCTTTATCATCATATATTGTTCACGTCGGGTATTTGGTTTTCATGTGTGCAGGTACTTTTTCAATAAACTTACAACCCCTTTAGGTATATGTTTGACACTGTCATGTAACTATTTCCTCTGTAAATCAATTGCATATCCTAGCCACACCCTTTGAAATTTACCTCTGGGGTCCTTACATCTGGCTCTGCAGTACCTTTACCTCTACCGCATTTGGGTAATGTCACCCGATAGCACTCTCCCCCACATGAGTTGTCCCATTCATATTTCCCCTTGGCAACTTGACATTCATGCTGATTTTCACCCTCTAGGGATGGGAGTCCATATAGTCTTATGCACTTCTGAGAATGAACCCCATACTCCTTCTCATCATATTGCTAACCTTCCCAATAGAGTAGTTTAAACCCATACATAGTCATCCCCCTGACGCTAGATCCATTTTTATGGTTGGTGCCAATCATCCTTCAAAATTCCCCAACAAAGGGAAGTATTGAGTCTCCTAGAATCTTGACTTCGTTCATGTTACCCGTCAGTACCTGATATCATCTCCGTGCATTTCACGAAGCCCTTTGCTCATCATCATCATAGAGAGAATCATCATTGCATCTGATTTCATTGACCCCCATAACATTTGACTTCAACAAACTCTCATGTTACATTGGGTATTACTATGCGACTATTACAGTTGTTTCATACTAGCTAAAGGACTCTAAATTTGTTAGGCCATCAATGCCTACTAGTCCTCGACAATTGTTAAAGTTGTACTTGACTCACTTCAAAGTCCATTCACCATTCAGAAATGTCATCTTCCGTTATCAGCTGCCCTCGAGGGTGCTATATTTATCTACATCACCATACATCTTCATATTTCTATAGCGGGAAAACCCCCATACGGACTACACCAGGGTTCTAAAGTGCAGGCAGAGATAACCTTATAAAGTCTCCTACTTTTAGAAACTATCCCTTCATTACCCCACAATCATACATAAAAGACAAAGTATAGGGATCTTGTACGCATACCTTAAACTCCAGGTCCAGTGTCGATCCCTTTGTGCTCAGTTGTTTCTTGACTGCAGATATCCTCCCAAGGCCAACATGCATTCACCAAAAGAGAAACAAGAAACTACAACCATGCATTCTATATATGGATTAGTGGGTTAGACATAAAAAAAAAGAATGTAAACAAATCATAAAGATTTAAGACAACATTTGGTGGGACGGAAAAAAGTATTTCTTTATATTAATCTCACAAAAGTCATTTACAATATGAGATTTCCCACTTCTCCTCGAAATTGGTCTTGGGATCCTCTTCACCATGCACTAACTGCTTCCATGTATTCTTCTCCTCTTCAATTCTCTCTAGGGGAGTGGCAAGGGTTTTCAATGGAGGAAAAAGGAATTCTGGCTCAAACTCACAATGTGGTTGCAAAATATTGGGGCAAAGGGGGATACTGAAATGGGAAGAGTTTTTATGCTCTCGTGCCTCCCTTTGGAATGGGACCCCAACACCTTATTTTATAGGCCAAAAGAGATAGTAACAGTTGGGGTGACTGGCTATGTGCAGTCAAATGGTTAGGTAACAGCTCGAAAAGGCGTATCCCTTTGCAATTTTTATTTTCCATGATTTTTGTGAGTGTACATGGGTTGTAGTGGTGCAGAAAACATGTGTACGTGGGCAGTAGTGGTGCAGGGCACGTACAACTTAAAAAAAATGGTTTTTTAGAAGAGTTGTTCAATGATGGCTTGGAAAATATAGAAAGTAAGATGGACTAATGCCAGGTATGCATGTCTTGTGCAATTTAGGGTTATAACATATGCCCCCTAATGTGTGAGGTTAGAAGAGCATATGATGGCCAAAATACATTACAAATATTCACCAACGTACGAAGCGAGTGAGCCCAGGGACCAGAGTTGAAGAGGTTCCATCTACAAAATAACAATTTTTCTCACCGAGGCAGGAATACCCATGCTCGGGATGAAATAAAATCATGACTACCAATCAAATACACTGCAGATCCATGCCATATAAATATATAAAGTGTAGCTGTGAGCAGTACAATACAGATTTACATCTCAAAACCAAAATATATACATGTATAGTATCCATATTCAAGAATCCAATGACTCCTGATGGCTGGATATGAGGTCTTCAGAGCTCGAGCAACAACTTCAAAATCTTCAAAACTAGGGTAGGAGTGTAATATTAGTGTACGACTTTACTACCTAGAGATCTTCGACGGCTCGTCGGGAACAGACAAGAGGATCTCAGTGATCAAGTAGAGAACTTCATTGATTTTGAGAAAGGAATTGATTGGTCGTTCGGGGTGGTCGGGCATGAGGATAAGAGACAAACTGCAGAAGGGCTGACTAAAGTTTAGTAAAAATTCCCTTGGACAAAAGCATGACAAACGATGAGACTCAGGCAACATAGCATTGACATAAGTTCATGATGCAGGAGGCAACACGAACTCTCCATATGTTTGTAAGGATAACCAAACAGAGGAAGACACAACTCTATGTAGCACGAATAGATTCCTAAAGTCATATTAAATCCCATAGATTGACGAACAAATGAAAGGATGTGTTTTTTCCAAGGGCGACTCGTTGTACTGTCAACAAAAAATAAAATACTTTTACCTTCCTCTTTTTGGGGTATATTTTATTTTGTTTTGTCTTTTTCAATAATTTTGGAAAGCTTGAAAAAGAATAAAAGAATGCTACGTTACAAAGGAGGAACAAGTGTCGAAAACATACTAGTTCCAAGGATAAGGAATAAACTGATGCCCATACCAAGGGGACATATGAAGGAAAAGGACACTCATGAAAAATCCTCCATGGGTCAAGGTGTCAAGACACAGGGGAAAATTTCTACAAGGCTTGCATATAAGGCATGCTTCAGATGGTTTAGTTGAGAGAAACATGGAGCTGACATTAGGCCAAAGATGCAGGGATGCAAATGTGATTTAGAATACACATTGATAACATCCTTCTATGTAATTTTAATGAGCCTAGAGAAGGTAAGATCGATGGTTTTTCATTTTTAGAGAGTCTGAAAAAGCGTAAAAGTAGACTCCACTGGGGTACCTTTTTCGAAGGTATTCTAGTCGGTTTGAAAAAGGGGTAAACTAGCACTGAAAATACGTCTATTCAAAACAGTTTTAACGAGTGTGACAAAGACAAGATTACTTGACAATATTTTCATATTTAAGGAGTCTGAAAAGAGCTTAACTATGGACTCTGTAAGGGATGTTCTTCTTGACCAATTTAATGAGTGTAAAGAAACAAGGTCACTCGAAAATATTTTCAATTTTAGGGATTCTGAAAAGAGATTAACTATGGACTCCATGGGGGTTCCTTTTTCGTAAATTTAGTCCCTCAGGCTGGAAAAAGGGTTAAATTTGTACCTGAGACTAATCTTCTAGAGAAACGAGGCCCCTAGAGTATGCCTTTTTTCATACATTTGACCATCTGGACCGAAAAAGGGGTAAACTACCATCGGACAGACGTGCCTTCAAATTTTAGTTTGGCGATCATGAAGGGAAACAAGATCGCTCAACAATCTTTTCATGTTTAGAGGGTCTGAAAAGGGATTAAAAGAAGACCCATTGTTTTGGGAGTCCCGAGGGTGAAACCAAGAGTGATAACATATCATACATGTGAAGGCCCGAACTCATAATCAATATAGGACTAAAAGGACTCCCGGACCTAAAGTCATTAGTGATGACATGGAATCCAAAATGCAACCAGGATCTACCTAGGGAATCCATGTGAAGGTAGGATCTACCACTAAATTACGACACTTCTAGAGCAGGAGTGAGGGTTCTGTGTCGCAATTGGGTGGGATTGATCCTATGGCAAAGTGAAAAAGACAACGAGGTGAAACAATTCAAGGTGGAATCCTATCTTAAATGCACAAAGTTGGAAAAAGAATTTTCACCAAAGGACCTTAAAAATGCCCCAACTCTAAAAAACGTTCACCAAACAAAAATTAAAATGCATCGTAACATCCTAAAAGAAACTCAAGAACCACACTAAATGATTTTCAGGCTAGAAGAAATGACGAAAGGGTCCAAAAAATGACAAAAAGGGGCCAAAAAGTTTATAAATAGAAGCTGGCAGCTAATTATCACCATTGTAAATTGACAATTGAAAAAAAAGTCAAAATTAGCCCTTTGCCAAAAGAGTTGATTCCGGGAACTTCAGTGGATGAAACAAACTTCTGCTTGGACCAAGTAAGTACATACTAGCTCCTCCTGCATTTCTATTCTTCCTTTTCACATTTCCTTTTGTTTTTGCGGGGGTGCTGACCTTTAAAAAGGTTGGCCCTACGTGTATGCGGGCTGTCTTAGGACAACCTGCATATGCCCACATGTAGAAAACAATATACATGCATGCATACGTGATTGTGTCCAATACAGCCCGCGTACACCCTCAAAAATGTGGAAAAAAATAAAAAGCAAGAGTTAACTCCCCATGAATTTGTCATTTTGCAGGATTTATGTCCATTGGAGAGAGAGGGAGCATGAAGACATTGATTTTTTGGTCTCACAAGACCTTGCTGCTATCTCTGTATTAATGCAATGTCGGTTGTTGAAATTATTTCGGTGTCTGTTTATGAGGGCACAACCCAGGTTGTTCAATTCTTTGATAGATTACTAGCATCCTGACGCTGAGATGTTTATGATTGAGGGGAAGTCGTTGACTCCAACGACTGAAGATATTTACTTCCTGACTGGTCTCTCGAGGAGAGGGGAATGGGATCCAATCAACTTGCATGCCTTTACCCCCGGGCCTCACAACATTGAGGAGTTTATTGGAATCCCTTGCGAGGATGGTACTGAGAAAGTGGGTTCTCGAGTGTCGATAAACCAGGGATGATTTTAGGGGTTAAATTTCATTCATGGGCTGATTTTCCATGGTTTTTCCAAAAAAAGATTCGTTGTTTTAAAATTGATTCACCCAAATTCTATAGGATAAAAACATTTTACCTTAAAAATCGCCAAAAGTTTATAAAAACTATATAAAATCCTTAGAAATTTGAATATTTTTACAAAAATATCGCCAAACATTTATAGTTGGCATATGAAGGATTACTAAGATTCGCCAGGGATTCTATGTTTTACAATATAATTCCATCCTTAAAATCATCCCTGCGATAAACAAGATAAACAATCTATCGCTGAAAGTGATAGTTCTACTCATTGGGTGGATCATTGGATCCATGGCGTTACATCAGGCCTCCCGGGCACACATGCATTGTACGGTGCAGTGCTTAAATGCATGGATTTTCGACTGGAGTACAACCATACTAGATTGGATGAAAAGACAACTAACAAAGTGTCAGATATGGGAGAACAAAAACTTTGGGTTCATGACTGTTATGTGTTCCTTTTTCTTCGAGAGGGTACCCATTCTTAGTCTGTGAGAGATGATACGAGGGAACGTGGCCTGTCTCCCAACATTATGTAGATGGGCAGTGTTGATGTCGTGATAGGGGGGAAGGAGGACCGTTGAAACCTTGAACGATGCTTTATTCGACTGGTGTTCTCGGCAGATTCCATCTATAGAGGACTACCCCTATGCCGGGATCAATGTTTCTAGAGATCCTAACATGCATATACCTCTCGAAGTTGAGCGAGGAGAGATGGGTAAGTTTTTTTTAGAGTTATTTAATTTTTATTTATTTATATATATATGTTTTTTTTTGTATACCAGAGTATTTGACACTTATGTATTTGTTATGTACAGATGTG
The DNA here is from genome assembly GCA_000966675.3 of Picea glauca. Lineage (NCBI taxonomy): Eukaryota > Viridiplantae > Streptophyta > Pinopsida > Pinales > Pinaceae > Picea > Picea glauca. Next base: position 54,215 of record JZKD02S2070792.1, on the reverse strand, counting down.
GGACCAGTGCGTCCAGCAGACTTCTCAAGGAATAGGTGGTGTCCTCGACTGGATGCAAGACCTGTTGCAACCGCTGGGCTAGCAATAGCAGCAGGGTGGCCTCCATCCAGAGAGGCTGAGAGAGTATTGAGATGAGTGGATCAAAACCTCACCACGCTCACTCATGCATTCCCTATGGCAGAGATCGTGGATTTGCCACCAGTGATGCAACCTCACGTAGTTGGGGTACCACGGACTTGGGTCCAGCTCTTCCGCCATTTGGTAAATGTCGTTGTTCATTATGGTAGGGCCAATATGCCCCACCCTTAGCTAGGCTAGACTACTTACGTGCCGAGGGCACCTTTTGTATATTTTTGAGGGCATAAGCCTTGCGACTCTTACTGGACATGTTTTTGAGGCGCTTTCACCCACCTATGTACTCCGATATTTTCGATATATATATATATGCGTATTTACATATTTTTACATCTTATGTATTACATTTATTTTAAAAATATATTTACATGTGCGCACGTGTGCTTTTTCTTACATGTGTGCAATATGACAATCTAATACATGATTATCTAGAGTATCTATGATTTCATTCAATCTCCTAGGAACATGGATATATGTAATGTAATCAAAGATTAATTCTAAGAGATGTACCCTAAGGAACAATTGGTGTAGAGTAGGATCGTAAATGTGGTAAACCCCATTTAACTGCGACACAACCAACTAAGCATCTAAGTAGACCTAGAGGTGAGAGATACCATGCAAAAAAGAATCACGAACCAACTCTAAGACTGCACTGTATTCGACGACATTGTTTGTGGTGTCACCTAAACAGATACCTCTTGAATATAGCAACGGGCTCTGAGGTGTGAAAATCACCCAAGATGCGGAAGCAAGCCTCTAAGTGTGCTGGTTAGCACCGTTCGCAAACCCAACGAACACCTCTGATTCACTTGACATCTGCCACAGTGAAAAATATGACATCAAAAAATGACATGTCCATAAAACCAAAAAGACAAAAACTAAAAGATAAAATGTATAAGAACTATACATATGTACAAGAAGTCACCCAAGGTGACCCAGCTACGAGTAATACTTCTTGAGGTAAAGCCCATTTCTAGGCTCCGCCAAAGAATTTCCCTCAAATTCCACCTAACGTTAAGCGCCCTTCTTTAGAACCTCCTTCACGATGAAAGGTATGAACCACATGGGTTTGAACTTGCCTACCCCTAGGGGATCCTTATCTTGGTCATAGACTAGGACAAGGTCACCTTTAGAGAAAATTCGAGGAAGAACGGACCGATCATACTGACACTTGACTTTTTGTTTGTGAGCCTCGTTAGCCAAGGCTGCATCTTGACTCTTCTCGTCAAGCTGCTCAAGATATAACAAATTCTCTTCAAGCGGTGAAGTGTCTAGCAATAACTATACTGCCAACTTTAGAGATTAGATCTGGCACTCTATAGGTAAGACTATTTCCATCCTGTAAATGAGTTGAAAAGGTAAGAAACTGGTTGCAGTCTTAACAGACATTCGGTAGGCCCATAATGACGAGTACAACATCAAATGCCAATTTGAATTGGCTGAATTGATCATTCGTTGTAGAATAGTCTTAAGGGACTTATTCACAGTTTCCACCTGAATATTCGCTTGTGGGTAGTAGGGTGATGAATGTTCTTGCCTCAACCCAAGATTTGATGTTAAATCAGAAATCATTTTATTTTGAAAGTGACTTCCATGGTAAGTGACAATCTCTCTCGAGATGACGAACCTTGCTATTATCTGGTTAAACAAAAAGAGAGTTGTTGTCTCGCTATAATTTTTAAACATTGGCATAGCCTCAACCCACTTCATGAAGTAGTCTACTACTACAATGATATAACGGTGCCCCCTTGCTGAAGGGGGGTTGCATGTAGCGTAATCAATCTCCCACTTGGTGAAGGGACCGACTGTGATGAAGAGAAACATGGGAGAGGGGTGTGCCCTCATCTTCCGAGAGAATATCTGACACAGGTGGCACTTCTTGACTGATTCAACACAATCTTTGATTAATGTCATCCAAAATTAGTCGGCTTGTAGAATCTTTTGGGTTGTTTCCAACCCATAAAAATGACCTCCACAAGCTCCAGTTTGACAATCGTTAAGCATGATTTATGCTTCTTCATGAGTGAGACATCGGTGAAGGATGAAATCTACACCTTGACGATATAGAGAGTCCTCGAGTTTGAGATAGTTCTTGGCCTGATGGCATATACGACGACGCTCATCATGGGAAGCATAGGTGGGGCACTTCAAAGTCTAAAGATAGACTAGTATATCTCCATACCAAGGGTCCAAAGACACGATCAAAAACATGTCTCCTTCAATAGGTGACTCCTTGGGTATAACATCACTTGATTCGACCAGAAGTTCCGAGATGAGTTCCACGAAGACCAACGACTTTTTGGATTTCGCCAAAACAAAATCCAAGTTAAATTCTTGGAGGATAACTATCCATATACTGATGTTTCCATCGATTAAATGTCATGTCAACATGTATTGAAATAGATTCACAGTGGCAATGACGGCGGTCTTGCAAAACAAGATATAATGACAGAACCGTTGGACAACATGAACTATTGCCAATGCAAGTTTTTCAGCGTGGGAATAATTGAGTTCTAGTCCAACCAGGCCTTGAATTAGGTAATAAATCACGTATTTTGAGAGAAAATCATCCTCCTGAACCAAGACCATACCGATGGTAAACTCTGCAGTGGCCAAGTACAATAACAAATCTTTATTATAATTTGGTGGCCAAAGCAGAGGGGCAAACATGAGGGCATGTTTCAATGCTTCAAAAGAGCATTGAGCAGCTTCGTCCTAATGAAAAGGAATGTCCTTCTTCAGTAAACGCATGAAACCCTTTGTTATCTCAGCATAGTTTGCGATGAAACGTTGTAAAGGGTTCACTTTTCCCTGTAAACTTTGAAGCTGAGGGATTGTGCACGGGAGAGGAAACTAAACTATCACCTCAACCTTTAGAGGATCAACCATGATCCCTATTGTGAAAACTATGAAACCTAGAAGACGACCCAATTTTACACAAAAATGCATTTGTTTAGATTCAAGCGAATTCGATAGTAGTGACATCGCTCAAAGATGAGTCAGAGGTGTGTGGGATGATCAACTCTCTTATGATATAGTGATGCTAAATCATCAATATAAGACTCAACTATGTGTTTGAGATCGTGGAAAGAAAAAGACATGGCCCGTAGAAAAGTAGCTCCAACATTTTTCAGACCAAAAGGCATCTTCCGATAAGCGAATGTACCCCACAGACAAATGAAAGTGGTTTTGTGTTGGTCTTTAGGTTTGATCTGTATCTGATTGTATCTTGAAAAACCATCCATGAAAGAAAATGCCTCAAAACTTGCGCATTCATCGACTATCTGGTCAATAAATGGCGTGGGGAAATTATCCTTTGGACAAGCCTTGCTCAAATCACGTAAGTCTATACATACACGAATCATACCCTGCTTTTTGTTGACTGGGATAGATTTTGACACCCATTGAGTCAATTGAATGGGGTAGATGAAACCAAATTTAAGTAGTTTCTCCACTTCATCCTTGATAGTTGCTTCTTTCTTAGGGATAACCAAATGAAGCTTCTGCCAGACCGACTAAGTGTCAGGATATGTCGTGATTTCATGTTCGACGATTCTTGGATCTATGCCTCGCATTTCCTTGTAAGACCAAGCAAACACGTCGCATAATTATTTAAATAAATCCATGTAGATTCGAATCTCCTCGGGGGAGCAATCCTCTCTGACAAAGACATTCTCCACGATGCCAAGGGTTTTGGATATATCAATAGATATCATTTTAGCGATGGTTTTCTTATTTTCTTCAGTGTAAACAACGTGCATAGCCAAAGGATTGATAGGACAAACCCTATCTCCAGTCATAGTCAGAGTGAATTCACCTTATTCAATTCTTCTTAACTCTGGGAGGAAATAAGATCTATGATGGAGATCATCCCAAGGTCTGTCTGGACTAGTCATTTCCTCAATAATTGCCATGTCCGAGGGAAATACTAAGTCTAAAGAATTAGTATTGGTGAGGGAACCTTGAGCCGAAATAGGCTCGAGAACTAGATCTAACTCCTGTACGGGAGTTGGATCGAGGTCGGTGGAATCTTGCTAGACTATAGAGTACACAATTTCTTCCACAGACAAAGGAATGGCCATGCCATGGTGCCCTGTCCCCTCCATCGTGGATTATGGGGAATGAAGATTCCATGGATTGTTTTGACGGGAGAAATTGACCAGCTGTCAATTGAAAGAGTGTGCCCAGTCCAGGGTTGTCTAAATAACCCAAGCCGTTTGGTGTAACTCGTTCTGACGGGTTTAATGGCTCCGTTAGCCAATCTAAGAATCCTAAAAGAAACGAATAAAAGAGAGAAATAACTAAATAATTACTAAACATTATATATATATGTACATATGTTCTAATGTAACTGTAGTAGTTGTATTTAAGCATAATATATACAAGTCTCTTTTATTTACATGATTTACAAGATGCAAGTTTTAATCGAAACTTACAGAAATCGATGTGAAAAATGATTGTTTCTAGGAAGCAGATAAAGAAAACACATAAAAATATTTATTGTTTTTCCTTTATAAATTTAAAATAATCTTGCACAAAATTCAACATGTGGATAATCAAAGTTGAACCATACATTCATTGTTTCATTCATAAACAACTTAACTAAATAACACACATAATAACCTGTTGCTAATCAACAAAACTGATATTTATCTTTCTGTGTTGTATGAGCTCCTGCCTGTACTGTTGTTAAGGGAAACCTATAACAGAACAATACTAGCACTTGCAGAATACATTCAAAGAAGTATTTGATATTGGAGTAAATTAATAACAATAGGAAGACAACTAATTAAAAACCGTGTGATCTTAAGATAATCAATATTTAAGAATGAAAGAAAACTCAATTCTGGGTATTGATATTATCCATCATTTAACATTAGAAATAAATTCCATAATAATCAAATGATCGATTGATCACACATAAAAAAATGGAATAAGAAATTATGGGCAACATATAACATTTAACAATATGAAAACACCATATGATGACAAGCTAAAGCTAAAATAAACCATAATAACATTTTCATAATACAACAATAATGAAAGAATGAAATGGAATAAGTATCACAAAGGTCTAAAGCCAAA
>JZKD02S2070770.1:0-17000 GCA_000966675.3 Picea glauca | reverse complement strand
TTTATTAATGGTGGATCTCCTCAAAAATGATACAGTTGACAGCGATAGGGTGTGCGAATCAACAACCCTCAATACTTCGGAAACTGAAGCATTTATAATAAAAAATACAAGCACTTCTGTCATAACTGATCAGGACGTGCTCATGCTAGTTTTAGACTAACTAACTTAACTAATCAAAACTATTTTGATGACTCGATACAACAGTATGCTGAGTTTCAGGGGTAGGCCGTTGGCGAGGTGCCTCTGCAGCCTCTTCTGACAGGACAGGTGATTGGATGCAACAACTCTTCTACTAGTCTAGTAGATCACACAGCTCCTCCCATCTGATATGACCTGGCACTGTGACTTTAAGCAGTCTCATGTACACCTCATCCATGTCTGTGTACTTAGAAAATGTGGGCTTGATGAAAAATATGTGCTTAATCTCGTGCTGGATACTAATATCCAACTGCAAGGCGTCCATAAATGCTTTTCCTATGATGCTTCTCTGTATCCCTGCAAACTTAGAATTGTCCTTAGACACTTCAGCTAACCTTTTCTTATAATCAGGGAGCGTCATTAATTTGTCATTAATGACCTTCATACCAGGCAGGCCCTTCCTTTGCAGAGAATCTATCTTGTTGAAAAACTTCTGCACTCCTTGATCCATAACTTGAATTTTCTCCTCAAGCTGAAGCATGAGGCCCCTTTTGGTCAGAACCCTTTTGACTTCCAGTATGGTTTCTATCCTGTCCTCGATTTTCAATTCTTCGAGTTCCTCCATGGTTTTGGAATTCAGGAATCTTATGATTTCATTAGCTTGTGCCAGCATGTCTCCCAGCTCCGTTATGATTTTCTCCACTGCCTGCTTGCTCCTCTCGAGCAACTCGTTTTGTTCAAACATAATTTGAACCATTGGCCAGATTTTGTTTATAGACTTGGAAATATCAGTCCACACAATCTCTTTCACCTCTGCCAAAGTTTTCCCTGCCATTGTCTATTTATGGAGCTGCTGCAACTCCTTCTTGATTTTCTCATTTACCTGTTTTTATTTGGACAGACTATCCTGGAAAGAAGTCTTTAATTCATGGAGATTCTCTACTTCTTTCTTAAGCCTGCTTATTTCAGACTCTTCCAGGTTCATTCTCTCCATAGACTTGGCCAAGTTTGTGGCTCCCTCTGGAAGTGGCACTGTTGTAGCAGATGGAACGGTTGTCACTGTTGCTGTGCTCAATCCTGCAATTGGGATAGCACTTAATGGGATACCTTCCATTGTCTTTGTTTTCTCTTTCTCTCTCAACAGTCTTTCCATCTCTGCTTCCATCTCTTTTAACTGAGCGTTCTGCTCCATGAGTAATTTCAGCATCTCATCCTTTTCGCCTTCTTTTTCAGCTATCTCCTTTACCTGTGGGTCTTCCGTTGGAGGGAGTTTTAGCTGTTTTCTCAAAGACGCGATGTCAGAGTTTTTCTTTTTAATCATCTCTTCGGCTGCTTTGACATTCGCGGGGTCATAACCAATTTTGAGGACCAGCTCCTCCAATGTTTTAATTTTGTTGTCTTTTGCGAAGGACGAATTTTTCTCCAGCTTCAGTTGGGTCTGGGCATTGCTCAAAGCTACCAAAAATTTTGATGCAGAGGCTGTAGCATGGGCCAAAGTGTGGAACACCATCTCACCAGTTTACTTGTGCAGATCCATCTAATCTTCTAGATGCACGTCTTTAGCTTGAAACTCAAATGTGGCCCTTTTATAATCCGATATAACCTTGGGATCTGGCACTTGTGCTTGGAGGAAGGCCATATGCATCCTACCTTTCTCTGTATCAAACGCTAAAAGAAGCCTGTGTTGAGCTGTTGACGACTGCTTCTGGAACTGGGCATAAGTGTTGGTAGTAAGAGTCTGATTTTTCTTCTTGATCACATCATATTTTTTAAACATGCCCAACTTGGGCCCAGTCTTGCTTGGTGGAGCATCTATGGGAGAGTCTGTGGATTTTAACACTTTTTCTACTTCCTTGTGCTGACTCGAGCCGAAAGGTAGACTGGCGGGCTTGACCCCTAGGATGGCCACTGTGGTGGTGGTGATCTCTTGCTCCACTATCATGCCTGTCGTTGGAACTGTCCTTGGCTTTTTGGCATGCATCTTAAATTTCTCTGAAGACACCTCTGTTACGGGAGAAGACGATTCTTTCTGGGGCCTCTTTTCCTTGGGATTATGAGGTGTGGCAGTGGGTGGTGCGCTTGTTGAGGGTACCTGCCTTTCCATCCCGACAGTTGGTTCCACGTCCACCAATGTATCAGGCTCCCATTCTGTCAGATTAACAAATCTCTCGATCTCCGGCCTGGGCTCATGCACATATGGGGCATTTTTATTTTTGACTCTCATCTCATAAATGATCCCGCAGGGATCATACTACCAGGTGAAACTTGTCAGAAATTTCATTTCCCTCAACAGTTTGTCTGCTTCATCGCCCGAGCCTCTGCCATTGCAGATGAAAGAGCCTATCTACCCTTTAATCTTCAATTGTTGCTTCTTTTTAAGAGAAACAAAGTGAATATCATCAGAATTCATAATTTGTCTAATATATTCCAGTGCAAAAATTCTTACCGGTATATATCTCGGAAGCTTGTACGGTGCCAGCTCGCACCCGTAAACTCGGATCTCGGAGTGATTCTGATACAAATACCAGTCCCCCGTCTTCACATTGTCCGAGAGGTGTATAATTCTCCGGACTTCGTCATTTATCCGTGGCTCAGGCATGCCACTCAACATACTTACCATGGGGTGGTAAAACTGATCAATGAACGTTGTGAAGTCGTATTCGACAAAATTGTATTTCAGAAGAGACGTCCACGCTGTGACTGGCTGTGGCCTCCCATCTGTGTCCATCTTCTGCATGGAGAAATTGAACCTGTCTGCTTGGAAATAGATGAACATGTAAGCCAGAATGGATGAATACTTGAACATGCCTTCTATGGTGAAATTAACCAATTGGTCGTGGATTTTATTGGCTAGGAAAGTGCTATAGTTGAACTGCGTGGTCGACTATTCGTCATTTGAGAAGATAGATAGAAAACCCAGGATGGGTTCGTCTACCCATTTATCAGAATAATACCCAAGCAGGGCACACAGGGAGGAAATAATTTGATTTCCTTTGGTGGAAAACAGAGAAGAAGGGTACGGGGGATTGGTGGATGGGAGCGGAGCAGAAGTGGGGAGGAAAAGCTCAACTATCTGAGCTCTCTGTGGGAAAGTCATCTTTTGGTAAAGCTTGGTGAAGATTTCTAGGTTGAATGGGGCCGTAGATTCCGGGCGAGTTATCTGCATCATCTGGTCAATATCCTCTGGGGTGATGAAGAAGAGGATGTCCCCAGACGAAGAAACAATGGATTTCTGGTCGGGGACGTAGTGAGCTTGGCACTTGAGTGCAAACTCAGGGAAATGGTGAATTTGGGGGAACAGATATAGGGGAAAATTGGACTCCCAGAGCCCAATCTCGTCACTCTAGTCCAAGAAGACTTCCTGGAGCCATGACTGCAGATCAGAGAAGTCAAAACTTCATATAGTGTCCGCTATCAAGCGATCTTTGTCGACCAGAGGGATTTTTTCCAGGTCAACCGGAGGAGGAATGAATGGATTCTCTTCCTCTTCAGTTTGCTTTGTCTTAGACACCATCTTGGCAACTGTACTTGCAACAAACAATACGTTAGTGGGGTTGACTGACTGTAGGTGAACACGATGTGGGAGCAATGGAGGAAATGGAGGTTTCTAGCGTGACTGATGAATAACGAATACAAAGGAGAACAGTAGTTTTATTCAAAAATGGGTCGGTCGGACGCGGGAGAATGGTCAGCGTGACAACGGGTATATTACCCAGTAATTAATGGACAATGGGCCACTTGGGGTGATATGGTAGGTGACAGTGGCCAGAGTATACAGACGACTGACATGGAGGTTTGTGATTGGGGGTAAAAGTCGCCAAAGGAGGCTGTCCATGAGTGAGGGGGGTTATGGCACTGACAACGTGTACTAACAGTAGTAATCGGGATGGGACTTCGACCCAGGAGCAAGTGGGACAAGTGGATTTAGTGGAGGGTGACGTCCATAGGCGATGGGGTGTCAGACATCATGTGGAGGATGGGACCTATGGACCAATAGGACAATGACACAAGTACCAAGGGCCCCCCCCGTAAGGAATATTCATTTCGGACCCCCCCCCTTTGATTAAAAGTAGAACACCAAGGGGNGGCGACGGGGTGTCAGACATCATGTGGAGGATGGGACCTATGGACCAATAGGACAATGACACAAGTACCAAGGGGCCCCCCCGTAAGGAATATTCATTTCGGACCCCCCCCCTTTGATTAAAAGTAGAACACCAAGGGGGGTCCGGAATCCATCGTGAGCCGTTGATCTACACGCTAGATTTCTGACCGCAGATCTTGGCTCACTCTTTAATACCAATTCCGGACCCCCCCTTCCATTAAAGGTAGAATGGAGGGGGGGTCCGGAATTCAATGTGAACCATTGATTTGAGCGCTCAGTTTAGAGCCGTCCAAATGTGCGCCTGAGCTATTATCAATTCCGGACCCCCCCCCTCTGTTAAAGGCAGAATGGAGGGGGGGTCCAGAATCCAATGTGAGCCGTGGATTTGCGCGCTCTATTCTGGACCATCCATATCTGCGCAAAGATTATCGCTGATTCCGGACCCCTCCCCCCCCCTTTCGTTAAAGGCAGAATGGGCGGCGGTGTCCGGAATGGTATATGAACCGTTGATCCAAGCGCTATGATCTGGACCATTGAAAGGTGAATGAAGCATAGGTCGGGAGTGGCAAATGTCATGTGTAGGCCAAAAACTTAGGCTAAGTGCTTTCTCATGGGTTTTTTTTTTTTTCAAATTTGTCATAGACACCACCAAGGGGACCTTATTTCAATTATCCTAAGGCAATGGATACTTGAGGTAGCGAATTTTCAAATGGATTTTATTTGGGCAAGGCAAGCAAAGAAATTAGTCTACATTCTAAACTACTTTCACAAGACAAATAACCCAGGTTAGACTGTTGGGTTAAGACATTATTTTCCTAAGGGATATCTGACCAGGATTAGACAGTCTGGTCATACTTATTCACTAATTCTACCCTAGGGGCTACCTGACCAGGATTAGATGGTCTTATCAGATGTATTCACTAGCTCTAACCTATGAGGTATCTGACCAGGATTAGAYAGTCTGATCAGATGCATTCACTAGCCTATCAACATTGAAAATTTAAAAGAACTTGGTCATGCTTGAAAGGTATGACCAAGTTGCTACTATTGCATGGGGATTTTGTTTCCATTCTTTTATGCCCTCTTTTCTCTTTTCTTTTTCTTTTTCTTTTCTTTTTCTTTTTGCAAAATGAAAAATACATTTCCAATAAGAACACTAGATACAAATAATATCAATAATATCCAAGTCATAAGTTGATTCTGATAATTTATGGGGTGATAACAGGCGGATCCACATGGGGATGGTACTTTCCCTATTAAGTGCCAAGAATCCAGCTTCCTATCACCCTGAACCAATTTGTCTAGTAGCCTTCATTGGTCTGATCCTAAGGAAAGTATTGAAAAACAGTGATCAACAGCTTAGGGCCTTCTCTTCGGGCTTCAACAAACTGACTGTCGTCCTTCACTCAGAAAAATGCAAGTAAAGAATGAAAATTAAAATGGTATGTATAGTGGAGAGTGATTTCTTCAAATCTCTTACTGAGGAGGGACATAATGTTTCAGCATTCTTCCATTTACAGGTGCTCCTGGCAGATCTAACCCATCGGCGTTGTTTAACAAAAAGGCGTTGTTCCCTCTGAAAGCTTGGATCATGTAAGGTCATGTCCATAGATGATCAAATTTCTCATGCTTTCCCTTTTCCTCGTTCCTGGCATCCCATCTCAACACCAGGTCTCCCAGCTCAAAGTCATCCTCCTTGGTTCGTTTTTTAAACATCTTCTTAATGTTCTCTTGGATGGGCTGTGTTTTATTGAACACACCCTCTCTAGTCTGCTGCAAATGAATCATCTGATTGATTCGTCTCTGGGAGTCATTTGGTTCAGCTTGCATCTCTTGAAGTAACTTCATGACAGGGAATCCCAAAGAAGTTGGAAACACAGCCTTTGTATTGTAAACCAGTTGGTATGGTGACATACCAATTGACCTTTTGGTGGTGAGTCTATCTGCCCATAAAGCAAATACCAGCTTATCATGCCATGATTTTTTATTCTTCTGCAATGTTTTCTTGATGATATTTACCAAAGTCTTGTTTGAGGATTCCGCCAACCCATTCCCCTGAGGGTAGTAGGCTATGGAATGCCTCAAGCCAATGTGGTAATGACTACAGAAGTCAATAAGTTTCTTCGAATGAAAGGCGGCTGCATTGTCAGTAATGATCTTCCTAGGACAACCAAAACGAGATAAAATATTATTTTCAAGAAATTAATAATAACAACGTCAGTGGCTTGCCTGCTTGGTACAACCTCGATCCATTTGGTAAAATAATCGGTGGCAGTGAGAATCCACCTATGTTGGCCCGAAGATGGAGGGTGTATTTCTCCAATGAAGTCAAGTCCCCATTGTTGGAAAGGAGCCTCGACTGAAATTGGTTTAAGAGGTAGAGGAAGAAGTTTCCTTTTACCCTCAAACAATGGACACTGATGACAGGCCGTTACTTTCTGATGCACATCTGCAAACAGGGTGGGCCAGTAAAAACCAACTCTGAGTATTTTGTTGGCTGTAACCTTCCAGTTCAAGTGGCCACCACATTCACCTGCATGAAACTCCTGCAACACTTTGTCAGCTTCATCTTTGAGTAAGAAATTTAAAAGAATACCTGCAATGTCTTTCCAATACAGATTTACTTCTAGAATACAGAATTTCAAAGCTTTCAACTTTAAAAATCTAGCTTTGGTTTTAGTTAAACCAGGGGGAGCTTGTAAATTTTGTAAAACAAAAACAAGGTCTGCATACCATGGAGAGTTTAGAAAAACCTCTTTAACATTTGGAGTCGCCATCTCGCCCTGTTCATCTACCACATCTAGGAAATTAATGTCGAGAGCCTGAAAGTTAGATCCAACCATCAGTTTAGCAAGGCCTTGGCCTTTGATCAGTTTTGTGGGCTTAATTTCTATGTCATATTCTAGAATAACTGCAATCCACTTTCCCCTTCTCCCATCAGGGTTGTCTTGTGTCAAGATATCTTTCAATACCATGCTTGGAACATATGCTATGACGTGCGAATGGAGAACATAAACCCTGAAGTCCTTTATAACCTTTACCAAAGCAAAAGCCTGCTTCTCCATAATGTTGTAGTTCAGGGAAACGTCTCTTAAAGATTTGCTGAAGAAAGCGATGGGTTGTTCATACCCCTCACTGTTCTTCTGCAGTAATACAACTGCTATAGTATGTTTAGAAGCGAAAGAGAAAAGATAGAAATCTTTAGTGAAATCGGGACTAATCAAAATTGGGGCCTCGGTGAGAGCTCGTTTGACCTGTTCGAAGGATTTCCTGGACTCATGATCCCATTTTATTTTCACGTCCTTTTTTAGCATGTTCGTAATGTTTCAAAGGAGCTCGGCTAGATTAGGAATGAACCTTCAAAGAAAGTTAATCTGCCCTATAAAGGACTGTAGTTCTTTGAGGTTTCTTGGGTGGTCTACCTTTAGTATGGCCTCAATTCTGCTGGGGTCGATTCTGATTCCCTTTTTAGAGATGATATGTCCCAACAGTTTACCCTCTTCTAACCCAAAAAGACACTTCTTGGGATTTAATGAAATCTTGAACCTTCTACACTTTTCGAAAACTCGTCTAAGGTGCCGCAGGTGTTCATCATCAGATTGGGAAAACACTGTCACATCATCTAAGTAAACGATAATAAACTTACCTGACTCTTCTATGAAGGCGATGTCCATCGCCCTCTGGAAAGTTTCTCCTGTGTTCATCAGAACAAAATGCATCTTCACATACATGAAAGTGTCCCATGGGGTGGTGAAAGCGGTCTTTTCTTGATCGTCGGGGTGAACTAGGACCTGGTTGTAGCCTGAGAAACCGTCTAACAGAGAAATTCTACTGGACCCGACCACTCTTTGCAGGAGGTGATCCATTTTGGGCAAGGGGTAATTATCCTTCAGGGATGCTTTTTTCAAATTTCGAAAATCTATACAGAGTCAGATTTCCCCAGTTTTCTTGCGTGTAGGGACTAAATTAGAAACCCACTTAGAGAAACATAGTGGGACTATGATCTTGGCATCATACATTTTCTTAATCTCTTTTCTATCAAGGGAAGCAACTTGGGATTTATCCTCCTAAGTTTCTGCCTAAATGGTTTCTGGTCTCCCTTTATGGGAATCCTGTGTTGTATAATGCTAGTGTCATAGGCTTTCAAATATTCATAGATCCAGGAAAAAACGTCTGAATATTCCTTGAATAGCTCAATGTACTTAAGCTTTTGTTCTGGGGATAAAGATTTTGATAGTTTTACCATCTTAGGTTTCTCTTCAGTTCCTATATTGCAGTTTTCTACTTCTTTCCCATGGGCTTCTATTTTTGGTTTCTTAGCCACATCATCGTTGTCAAACTGATATTCTAAYGGGACAAGACCTCTAGGTAAAACATTGCTTTTTAATTGTAAAATATCGGCATCCATTTCATCATCTCCAATCTTTCCTGAATCTACTGTATCTACCGTATTTACATTATTCACACTATCTACTTCAAATTCAGAATTATTTACATTCTCTTTCTCATTTTCAATATCTATGTTCGTACATTCAAAATTGTTCTTGCATTGCAGAAAGTCCTCTATCTGATCGTCATTTCCAAACACTTGCCAGTACCTGATATTATCGGGCACTGTCGGTCTGCATTTGACTTCAACCGTGTATGAGCGATTTTGGCGAAAGGGAATCTTGCATGACACAGCTAATGTAGCTAATCCGTCAGCCAGGATATTATGTCCCCTCGACATTACCTACAAGTCAACCTCGTTAAAACATTTCAACGCATCAAGAATGGCATTTCGGTAGGCTCTAAGGCGTGGGTGTTTAGCAGCATATTCACCTTTAATTTGTTTAATTATTAATTCAAAATAACCCCTTACCATTATTTGCTTGGCACCAACTTTCTTCAATAGCTTCATACTGAGCATTAAAGCTTCATACTCGGCAACGTTGTTAGTGCAGTGGAAATTTAACTTATTGGAATGATTTTCCGAATACCTTTTTCGATGATTATGCAACCAGACCCCAGGTCCCGCTCCTTCTTTACTCACAGCACCATCGAAATCCATACTCCATAAATCAACAGGGAAATCTTCAGTGATTACATTTTTCATCTTTGCCACCTCACCACTTTCTGGACCTTCATCTTGACTAGCTACATCTTCTATCAGATGAGTATCTTTCTCTCCAGTATCCCCATCATTGTACAAGATGAACGAATCTAAATCAGAATGGGCAGAGTAAAGGGGGTAATTATGAGGTTTCTCTTGACTGCTGACCATGTACTTCATCAATGTTTCACTATACAACCTCCTTTGTTGTCCGAACACTGGGATAGTGGCGTAAGACATATCCAGCTGCAGGGTTCCTTTCAACTTAGCTCCCCAAGACCGGGATAACAACATACCATACTTTGGCGGGATGTCTGTAACTACTACGTCCATTACCATGCTTTTTGAAGGGATCTGAACCAGGGTGATGCATAGGTCCTTAATCAGACCAATACATTTGACTTTGTTGGAGTCAAACGAATGCAGATCCTTGTAAGGCCTAGTAACCTCCAATCCCAGTTTTTCCATTACTGCTTTAGGCATCAAATTATGTGAGGCACCTGAATCCAACATGGCATTATGCAATATCAAATCGTGTATGTTCAAACTGATGTAAAAGGGAGCTACATCACCGGTATCATCTCAACCGTCAACCTTAGGTCCGAACAGGAGTTATGGGCGATCATTAGCAAGGTTCACAGTGTCTGAATGGGTCATTGATCCAATAATCAAGGCCTTGGTGCCTATGTCAGGTTCGATGGCTAATGCTTTCAGTACCTATGAACGATAACCGCCTCTGCTTATCAACTCTGTCAGGGCGACGAGAACTTTGATTTTGGCCAATTCTGCCTCTAGGCTAAAAGGTGCAGGAGTTCAGGTCTGACTCGTTGATTCTGGTTGGTCCACCACATCCTTCCGCTCAGAAGTACTGGGCAGATTGACAGGTGAAACTTTGGGCTGTGCCTGTCTTTTCAGTATGGTGATGCTTTTCTTCACCAAAGCATCAATTTTACCTTTCTCAGAAGACTTTTCAGCAGTGGTCTTCTCGGGGTTTTTCTCACTCTCGGCTACCCTCTGCGTTTCTATCGTTTTTTTAAAGGAATTTCCTTCTTTCTTCTTACTTCGCAGGTTGTGTTGGCGGTGCACTTCCAAAATAGCATTTTCATAGGCCTGTTGTCCTGCATCCTCTGCCTCCTCACTTACCTTTGTTTGATTTAGCAGAAAGAGTTCCTGCTCTTCTTGAGTAAGGAAAATGGCCTCATTATCATGAATGCCCATGAGGTTGATATGATTGTCCTCAAATTCCTCATTTACTTCCCCCCCATCGTCAGCGTATTTTTCTTGCAAGGGAGGCCTGATCAGCTGATCAGGACCKCTCTGGTCTCTTTGATCTCTTTGATCTCTGGGATCTCTTTGTCTGATTTGAGGAGGGTTTCTCCTGAAATTGGGGTTCCAAATCTGAGGGGCAGGTGTGTCGTCTCTTGGAGGGTTCCTATCTAAAATACTCGATATTTCTAACAATAAATCCAATGATCTGACTACGGTATCTAATTTGGAATCGTTGTTAGATGTGGAAGGTTCTTCCTTGATCGCGACTCTTCGTTTCGTCCGTTGACGTGCCTGTTTTGCCAACAGATTGGCTTCAACTAAAACAACACTTTTCTGCATCTCTTCCAAGGTGGCGACATTTCTTTCTCTTAATTGGTAAGACATGTCAGCATCAAATCCATCAGGGAATTTAATCAAGGCCAAACCTTGGGGAGGTTTGATTTTAGTTGGGATTGCATTGTACAAATTGTTAAAATGCGTGCAATAATCTTGGACAGATTCACCTTGATTTCTCTTTATATTCTCGTATTCTGACAGTATCTGGAGAGGGTTTTTCTTTACCTCCCATCTGTCAAGAAAACTCCTTTTCAACGTGACAAGGTCAGGGATTGATGCAGCGGGTAGGGTTTTGAACCATTTCTTGATGTCCCCTGTCAGACTTTGGGTGAACAGTCTCATATGAATGTTGACTTCGTCGACTTCTTGTAAATCCAAGTAGTCATTCATTTTATCCACATGTTGTTGTGCGTTTAAAGTTTCGGTTGCATCAAACTGTGGGAGTCTAGTCTAGTAATCTTGGGGCATGGCATGTAGTGGTGTAGCCAACACCAAAGGGGCATATCGAGCAGCCATGATAGGTGGAGGAGGCGGGACAACAACCTGGGTGGTTTGAGAGGTAGCGGCGGAAGACGAAGTCGCTGAAGGACTGGGTGGTGATGAGGTGGTGATATGCAGCTTGGCCATAGGGGACAAGAATTCAGGGGTTCTGGGTTGCAACGCAGTTGGGTTGAAGACGAGCTTAGACATGAAATTTTCAGACCGTTTCCTGACAAGGTCTTGCGGAGGAAGAAAATCAAGATCAAGATTTTGAATGATATCAGGTTCTCCGGAAAAGGAAGGAGACTTATGAAGGGGAGTACAACTCGATGGAATGGTAGCTAAGGTCTTTCGCCTGAGCAACTATTCAGGATTATCTATCGCCGTAGAGGGTTCTGGGTCTGGATGAGATCGAGTGTGGACTTTCTTGGGAGCCAGAACTCTTTTTTGGGATTATATATATATATTTTTTATTTAGTTTTATGGTGAAGGAAACTAGGGGAGGTTTCTACGTTGACGTCATCTAGCTTCCAGTTGTTCCTGAGCAGCTATGTCTCATTCAATGGCTTCCCATGAACGTTCGAGTTCTTCTCGGTTGTTGGCAGTTTTGAGGATTAGGTCAAAAAGGTTTGACGCAATATGCATTTGATTCGCTAGTCCAGGCTCAATATTAGGTTGCACTGCAGCAGGAACAGTCATAGAGGAACATTAAAAAGGGGAAAAACTTGAAAGGGAGATTATGAAAATAATATGTACAGAGTTGGACAACCTCTACTCATTACTTTCTTCTCAGAGTCAAACTTTCTTTAGGGGAAGAAAATTGAGGTATCTCGTTTTAGTTCTTCCCTAGTGGAGTCACCATTTATGTTAGCACTTGGTAAATTTCCTAGAGGTTGAAAAGAAGAAACTCACAAAGGTAACCTTAACCAACCGCTTTTAAAGCTGGGATCTAGCCCTTCCAGCTTCAGAGAGGGATCTCTCTATATGATTTAGCTTTGTTTAATCTCAGATATTAGGCTAGTTAAACGAATTATTGGTTTTGCTGTAAAGGATTTTTAGAGTTGGTTGAGAAAAACTACACATCCATTGGGCTATGGGGTCTGTATTTAATCAAATCTGAGAAATAACCAGAAATGCCAAAGAAGATTTTCACAAGGCGAGGTAATACATTCGCTGGATATTTTAGTAATTAAAATGATGAATGGAAGAACAGGTGAGGAAAATAACTTCAATTAACAAGCAGTTAAGAATTTCTTAATCGAAGATATTAGAAGATGAACATTTAAATCTTTCGAATCAGAAACAGGGCATCAGAGATAAATCCTGCAACATAACGTTATTCGTAAAGATTAGATTCAGAAAACATAATGACTACAGAGAAAGAAAACGTTTAACTTAGAAAACCACATCACCAATGAACATACGCAAGACTCCTGTGAAATGCCCTTTTTTTATTAATGGTGGATCTCCTCAAAAATGATACAGTTGACAGCGATAGGGTGTGCGAATCAACAACCCTCAATACTTGGGAAACTAAAGCATTTATAATACAAAATACAAACGCTCCTGTCATAACTGATCAGGATGTGCTCATGCTATTTTTAGACTAACTAGCTTAACTAATCAAAATTGTTTTGATGACTCGATACAACAGTATGCTAAGTTTCAGGGGTAGGCCGTTGGCGAGGTGCCTCCGCAGCCTCTTCTGACAGGACAGGTGATTGGATGCGACAACTCTTCTGCTAGTCTAGTAGATCACACAGCTCCTCCCATCTGATATGACCTGGCACTGTGACTTTAAGTAGTCTCCTGTACACCTCATCCATGTCTGTGTACTTAGCAAATGTGGGCTTGATGACGAATATGTGCTTAATCTCGTGATGGATACTAATATCCAACTGCAAGGCGTCCATAAATTCTTTTTCTGTGATGCTTCCCTGTATTCCTACAAACTTAGAATTGTCCTTAGACACTTCAGCTAACCTTTTCTTATAATCAGGGAGCGTCATTAATTTTTCATTAATGACCTTCATACCAGGCAGGCCCTTCCTTTGCAGAGCATCTATCTTGTTGAAAAAATTCTGCACTCCTTGATCCATAACTTGAATTTTCTCCTCAAGCTGAAGCATGAGGCCCCTTTTGGTCAGAACCCTTTTGACTTCAAGTATGGTTTCTGTCCTATCCTCGATTTTCAATTCTTTGAGTTCCTCCCTGGTTTTGGAATTCAGGAATCTTATGATTTCATTAGCTTGTGCTGGCATGTATCCCAGCTCCGTTCTGATTTTCTCCACTGCCTGCTTGTTCCTCTCGAGCAACTCGTTTTGTTCAAACATAATTTGAACCATTGGCTAGATTTCGTTTATAGACTTGGAAATATCAGTCCACACGATCTCTTTTACCTCTGCCAAAGTTTTCCCTGCCATTGTCTGTTTCTGGAGCTGCTGCAACTCCTTCTTGATTTGCTCATTTACCTGTTTTTCTTTGGACAGACTAGCCTGGAAAGAAGTCTTTAGCTCTTGGAGATTCTCTACTTCTTTCTTAAGCCTGCTTATTTCAGACTCTTGCAGGTTCATTCTCTCCATAGACTTGTCCAAGTTTGTGGCTCCCTCTGGTAGTGGCACTGCTGTAGCAGATGGAACGACTGYCACTGTTGCTGTGCTCAATCCTGCAATTGGGATAAAACTTAATGGGATACCTTCCATTGTMTTTTTTTTCTCTTTCTCTCTCAGCAGTCTTTCCATCTCTGCTTCCATCTCTTTTAACTGAGCGTTCTKCTCCATGAGTAATTTCAGCATCTCATCCTTTTCGCCTTCCTTTTCAGCTATCTCCTTTACCTGTGGGTCTTCYGTTGGAGGGAGTTTTAGTTGTTTTCTCAAAGACKCGATGTCAGTGTTTTTATTTTTAATCATCTCTTCAGATGCTTTGACATTCGCGGGGTCATAACYAATTTTGAGGACCAGCTCCTCCAATGTTTTAATTTTGTTGTCTTTTTCGAAGGACGAAATTTTCTYCAGCTTCAGTTGGGTCTGGGCATTGCTCAAAGCTACCCGGAATTTTGATGCAGAGGCTRTAGCATGGGCCAAAGTGTGGAACACCATATCACCAGTTTGCTTGTGTAGATCCATCTGATCTGCTAGATGCACGTCTTTAGCCTGAAACTCAAATGTGGCCCTTTTATAATCCGATATAACCTTGGGATCTGGCACTTGTGCTTGGAGGAAGGCCATATGCATCCTACCTTTCTCTGTATCAAACGCTGAAAGAAGCTTGTGTTGAGCTGTGGATGACTACTTCTGGAACTGGGCATAAGTGTTGGTAGTAAGAGTCTGATTTTTCTTCTTGATCACATCATATTTTTCAAACATGCCCAACTTGGGCCCGATCTTGCTTGGTGGAGCATTTGTGGGAGAGTCTGTGGATTTTAACGCTTTTTCTACTTCCTTGTGCTGACTCGAGCTGAAAGGTAGACTAGCGGGCTTGACCCCTGGGATGGCCACTGTGGTGGTGGTGATCTCTTGCTCCACTGTCGTGCCTGTCGTTGGAACTGTCCTTGGCTTTTTGGCATGCATCTTAAATTCCTCCGAAGACACCTCTGTTACAGGAGAAGACGATTCTTTCCGGGGCCTCTTTTCCTTGGGATTATGAGGTGTGGCAGTGGGTGGTGCGCTTGTTGAGGGTACCTTCCTTTCCATCCCGACAGTTGTTTCCACGTCCACCAACGTATCAGGCTCCCATTCTGTCAGATTAGAAAATCTCTCGATCTCCGGCCTGGGCTCATGCACATATGGGGCATTTTTATTTTTGACTCTCATCTCAGAAATGATCCTGCAGGGATCATACTGCCAGGTGAAACTTGTCAGAAATTTCATTTCCCTCAACAGTTTGTCTTCTTCATCGCCCGCGCCTCTGCCACTGCAGATGAAAGAGCCTATCTGCCCTTTAATCTACAATTGTTGCTTTTTTTTAAGGGAAACAAAGTGAATATCATCAGAATTCATAATTTGTCTAATATATTCCAGTGCGAAAATTCTTACCGGTATATATATCGGAAGCTTGTACGGTGCCAGCTCGCACCCATAAACTCGGATCTCGGAGTGATTCTGATACAAATACCAGTCCCCCGTCATCGCATTGTCTGAGAGGTGTGTAATTCTTCGGACTTCATCATTTATCTGTGGCTCAGGCATGCCACTCAACATACTTACCACGGGGTGGTAAAACCGATCAATGAATGATGTGAAGTCGTATTCGACAGAATTGTATTTCAAAAGAGACGTCCACGCTGTGACTGGCTATGGCCTCTCGTCGGTGTCCATCTTCTGCATGGATAAATTGAACCTGTCTGCTTGGAAATAGAAGAACATGTAAGCCAGAATGGATGAATACCTAAACATGCCTTCTGTGGCGAAATTAACCAATTGTTCATGGATTTTATTGGCTAGGAAAGTGTTGTAGTTGAACTGCGTGGTCGGTTGTTCATCATTTGAGAAGATAGATAGAAAACCTAGGATGGGTTCGTCTACCCATTTATCGGAATATTACCCAAGCAGGGCACACAGGGAGGAAATAATTTGATTTCCTTTGGTGGAAAACAGAGAAGAAGGGTACGGGGGATTGGTGGATGGGAGCGGAGCGGAAGTGGGGAGGAAAATCTCAACTATCTGAGCTCTCTGCGGGAAAGTCATCTTTTGATAAAGCTGGGTGAGGATTTCTAGGTTGAATGGGGTCGCAGATTCCGGGCGGGTTATCTGTATCATCTGGTCAATATCCTCTGGGGTGATGAAGAAGAGGACATCCCCAGAGGAAGAAACAATGGCTTTCTGGTCGGGGACGTAGTGATCTTGGCACTTGAGTGCAAACTCAGGGAAATGGTGAATTTGGGGGAATAGATATAGGGGAAAATTGGACTCCCAGAGCCCAATCTCGTCACTCTGGTCCAGGAAGACTTCCCAGAGCCATGACTGTAGATCAGAGAAGTCAAAACTGCATATAGTGTCCGCTATCAAGCAATCTTTGTCGACCATAGGGATTTTATCCAGGTCAACCGGAGGAGGAATGAACGGATTCTCTTCCTCTTTAGTTTGCTTTGTCTTAGACACCATCTCGGCAACTGTACCTGCAACAAACAATACATTAGTGGGGTCGAATGACTGTAGGTGAACACGATGTGGGAGCAATGGAGGAAAAGGAGGTTTCTGGCGCGACTGATGAATAACGAATACAAAGGAGAACGATAGTTTTATTCAAAAATGGTTCGGTCGGACGTGGGAGAATGGTCAGCGTGACAATGGGTATATTACCCGGTAATTAATGGACAGTGGGCCACTTGGGGTGATATGGCAGGTGACGGTGGCCAGATTATATGGACGACTAATGTGGAGGTTTGTGATTGGGGGTAAAAGTCACCAAAGGAGGTTGTCCATGAGTGAGGGGGGTTATGGCACTGACAACGTGGACTGACAACAGTAATCGGGATGGGACTTCGACGCAGGATAAAGTGGGACAAGTGGATTTAGTGGAGGGTGACGTCCAGGGGCGACGGGGTGTCAGACAACATGTGGAGGATGGGACCTATGGACC
>JZKD02S2070759.1:39484-51448 GCA_000966675.3 Picea glauca | reverse complement strand
TCTGAGTGTACCAGGAGATGCGCTAGGCTAGGGCGCACAGATCTATCCGTAGATTAGGTCAATCCCTTTACTTAAGGTGCTTCGACAAGAGGATTAGGGTTTATGCAACTGCACCTACTAGTAACCCTAGTTGCAGTGTCTTGAAAGTTGCTCCTGCTAGTAACCCTAGCAACAGTTCCTTGACGAGCTCAATATCCTAGCGGCTATGCTTCCTTCCAGCGTTTAGACTGAATGAAGGAGGTGTGGGCCCATAACCTATTAGAATATAGAAGATTGTGTGCTCGTTTTACCATTGACAATACCCTTGTCACCCAACCATAGGCTGAATCCACCCTTTGAGCACCTTAACCTTGACAGAGAATCATTATGGAAGTAAACCCTAGGCTAGATAGCCATACAAAGGGTATCACACCTTTCCCCAAGGATAGCGCATTATCAAGAGTTGATCAAATAGTCCAAACCCTATCCAAGAGACAGTCTAAGCCAAAACATAGCTGCTAGCTGTAGCAGTTGCACCAGCAACTCTCCTCCAAACCTGCGCACAAGACTGCAACTGCACTGCGCAGAACTGACTCTCTGCAACTACTGAAATGTGTCAAATGAGAGACTAGTACCCTATATTTATACCGATTCTGGCAAACTTACTAAGACCGACTTCTCCTTTTGGATACTAATTAATTCATATTAATTATATTTCTGCAGTCGACATCTTGTCTAGGGTTTCCTTTACTTCTTTGCTTCCTTCCGAAATATTCTAATCTCGCCATAGGTCACAATAGAGGTTCATACCTCCTGAAGCTACCATAATATCAACAATGAGAACCCTACGGCAACACAAGTTATATGCCAATCTGGACAAATGCTCTTTCGACTAACAGAAAATTCAATACTTAGCATACATCGTGGATGAACATGGGGTGCATGTGGACCTGGCCAAGATACAAGTCATTTGTGATTAGCAAACCTTGATGACTTTGACAGAGCTCTACAACTTCTTGGGCCTCGCCAACTTCTACCATAGGTTCGTGTTGGGTTTCTCTTGTATTGCTTGGCCCTTAAGACAAGTCACCAAGAATGGATCTAAAGCCTAGTTTAGTTGGTTTGAATCACAACAAAAAGAATTCAAGGATTTGAAACACTACTCCTCATGTTGTCAGACCTACAATAGCCATTTGAGATTGAGACAGATGCCTCTGACTATGTTATCGGTGTTGTCCTCACTCAACAGGGACATCCGGTGGCCCATCACAGTGAAACACTATTTGATGTTGTTTGTAGATATCCCACTTATGACAAGGAGATGTACTCCACTGTGCAGGCATGCTAACAATGAAAGCATTATATTTTGGGAAAGGAAATGATCATCCACATTGATCACAAGCCTCTATAATTCATGCAGACACAAGGAAAGTTACAGAATGACCGCCATCAAAAGTGGTCCACATGCTTGCAACGATTCCAATTGAACATTAAGTACAAGAAGGGCAGTGCCAATTGTTGATGATTATAGCTGCGTGAGACATCCTCCAGGACACAGACTGAGTGAGTAGACCTGAGAGAAATCCCATGAGTTGGGTGTGTGGTTCCTCTCTGAGACAGAGATGGAATGTTGTGTGTCCCTGAGAAGGGAAGGAGCCCATGTGATGGGTTTATTGTTCTCCTCTGTGCAGAGAGTTGAGATGATACTCCAGATGATTCTCATGTGTAACGCAGTGAGAAAGAAGATCTGATGAGTTAGACATGCCTGTGGCTAAGCACATGTGAATGTGTGGGGAAGCCCATGAGTTGGGTGTATCATTTTGAGACAGAGATGAAACGATGTATTGGCCTCCTTTGTGCAGAGAGTTGAGATGATGTGATACTCTAGATGATTCTCCTATGTAACACAGTGAGAAAGAGATCTATTGAATTGGGCGTGCCTGTGGCTGAGCACAAGTGAACGTAATCCTAGTGGCTGAGCACAGGTGAACGTAATCCTAGTGGCTGAGCACTAGTGAGTGTGGTTCTCCTGTGAGACGCAGTGAGATAGAGATGTGGACATCCCTATGGTTGAGCACAGATGGATGTGCCCCTAGTGGCTAAGCACTAGCGGGTGTATGAGATCCCTTGCTATATTGTCCAAGAGTCAGACTTCCCTATAACCCTATTTGTGATGTAAAGGGTACAGATCGGCCCCACCATAAAGTAAAAGATAATTATTATGGTAATTATTAATTATATTTTGAGTTATTGAGATCGGCCATATTGTGCCAATAGACACATTATTTGATGTGATAATTCTTATATAAATAAAGGTGAATCCCCATTGAGGAAACATGCTTATCATTTGTGTCATCTCATGATTTCAGAAGTTGTGGTCTGAAATTATGAGAATTACAGCACCCTCTTGTGTGCTAGGTCTGGTGATGGTGTGGGAGGTCTTTCTCTTGAAGAATATAGCAAAGGATTCACTGGGTTTTCTTCCCTTGTTGAGAAGGGTTTCCCAGGATACTTCTTGTGTTCATGTGCATGGTTATTCTTCTTGTGATCTCGATTTGCTGCAGTAGTTATGGTTCAAGTAAAAACTAAATAGAAAATTTAAAGTAAATCCATGAGCCATAGCTCATTGAAAATTCAACACCAATCGTGTTGCAGATAGCCTCAATTGGCCCCCAATTGTGGCACTAACCACAGTTCTTAACTCCTGTGGGTGTGAGACATTTGGGTGGACACAATTATACAACAGTGACTTTAACTTCATTGCTACTTATAGAACACTAGTGTAGACAAACAAGTTCTGTATTTCCACCTCTAGGATGTGCTCTTGTGCTATCAAGGTCATCTTTGCATTCCTTCAAGCGAGCATGCAAAGTTAATTTGGGAGGCACATTACAGTGAGGTGGCAAGGCATATGGAGAAGATAGTAGCAGTACTTCAAAAGTATTTCTACTCGCTAAAGCTTCGACTGGACATCAACCAGTATATCAGGTCATGCATTGTCTGTGCCACTGCTAAACCATCCATCAAGAAGTAAGGGTTTTACACTCCTCTCTGCCCTAGACAAGCCTTGGGAGTCAGTCTCCTTGGATTACATGTCAAGTTTTCCCTCCACCAAACATGGTCATGATTGTGTTTTTGTGATTATCGATCGATTCTCCAAGATGGCCATTTTGGCACCATGTAAAAAGAGTAGCATAGCCAAGGCCACTACTAGGCTCTTCTTTGAGCATGTTTGGGTTCATTTTGGGCTACCACAAACCATTACTTCAGATAGGGACAACAAGTTCCTCTATACCTGTTGATCCATCCTATGGTCTCTGATGGACACCAAGTTGACCAAATCGATTGCCTTTCACCCCCAAACAGATGGACAAATGGAAGTGGTCAACATGGTGATTGTGCAAATCCTGTGCATGTACAACTCCAAGCATCCATGTACTTGGGATGAGAGCCTTCCATATGTTCAACATAGCTATAACAAAGACCTCTATAGCTCTATTGGCCACGACCCTTTTAAGGTGTGCTTGGGGTTCTAGCCATTGGCCCCCATTGATGTAGCTCGTCTCGTTCCATCTTCACCTATAGAATCCTCCCACGCTTAAACCGAGGAAAACAAGGCAGCCAAATTTGTTGAACGGATCCAACACCTACAACAACAGGTTCATGATATCTTGCAGAAGGTCAATGCCATGTACAAGCAACGACATGACTAGCATCGAGTTCCACACAAGTTTCAAGTTAGTGACAAGGTGTGGTTGCATTTGTAGAAATAACACCTCACAAGAACCCACAAGAAGCTCATACCACTTTCATATGGACTTACACCATCACAAAGGTTATGGGTGAAAATGCTTGTGAATTGAGTATTCCTCCTTTCCTTGGCTTGCACCCAGTATTTAATGTGGAGTTGCTTCAACCATATTTTCCACCTCTGTTGGACACCTCAGAGGTGGTTGAGCAATTGGCCCCTACATAACTCAATATCAACTACAATGAGCAAGCTACAATGGATCGGATCATGGACACCAAAATGAAGGGAAACTGCCAGTAGAACATATAACTCTATCGAGTTGTCAAAGCAAGATAGCTTCTCCAGCAAGGCAAATGGTTCACCAAGATTCAGATTCAGTAGAAGTTTCCCCATCTGTTGTGGGAACTTGACACAATGGGGGTCATCGCTTCCTAAGGGGGAGGACTAATGTAGGTGGATATCGATGGCCACCCACCTCTTCCAATGACTCAACATGGTTCTCCATGTTGGTAGTTTTGTTATAATTTTATGGGTCCTAAACTTCCATGGATTTTCTTAGGCCCTAAACAATATTTTATGGGAAATTCAAGAGCCTAGGTTTGTCGTCAACACACTCAAGGCATGCCACAACATTGTAGTCCTTAGAGCTTTCCAACAAGCTACTATGCGCCCCAAACGGAGATTGTATGTGAAAGTTGTGCCCCCGAGAAGTTGATGTATCAACTAACCACCTCGGGGCCCATAAACCTTTTGGCACTTCACCTCCTAGGGTTAGGGTTTTGGACCTTCAGGGTTCTTGCTTTGTGTTAAAAGGTCATTCTTTCAACCTCTTGTATTATCTTTTTCGAATGAGCGTATCCAACATCTCTTTCTCTCTCTCTTCATAGACAAGCTAACATCATTCTACCTAGTTTGTGTTCTACAATACTTTGTTTTTACTCATCAATAGAAGTTGGGTTTTCACTGTATTGCTATGCTCTATGTTATATTTATGTGTTTGTTTCATTCCATTCCCTATACAATTAGGATCAATATTGTTTGTCACATAACAAAGTGGTAGAAAGGAAGAATAGGAAACTGTTGGATAAAGCTAAAAGTATACAAACACGTGTAACCCTCAATAAATATTTCTATTAGAGACAACAGCAAGTGCCTACTATCTCATAAACAAATTGCCTAATTTAGCACNAAGCTTTTGGATTATCCCTTAAAATGTCTTAGGCGATCATTTTCAGGATTCATGGTGTCATCCTCAAAGGTGCTCAGCAATTCTCTAAGATACATTTGTGGATGTCTTAGGGGTGTGTTAAAAAGAAGTTGATCAATGCCATGCGAATATCATTTGATGATTCAAACACTGCAACATTATTTATTAATTTGTGACAATTTTGCTTTAAAACAATTATTTGGACATAAATTCAAGTACCCTTCAAAAGAATTGACAAATTAAAAAATCGATTCATTTGGCATATTAGTGATTCATTTGACAATAATTTTGTATCCCCAATTAGGAACTAAATGCCTAATTATGTGTATGGTGTATCCCTAGTGCATTTAACCATAGACCAAGGTAGGTTATCATGAACATAATGCCTTATTAATGCTACAACATATTTTTGGTCCATTTGATAATAGGTATGTGCCTAAATTCAGGAACTGTGGTTGAAAATGATAATTTATATACAACTTCAACTACCCATCAGAGAATTATGTGGGAACCAAGTGACCATCATTGATGGTCGAATTGACAAAAGCCATATGTCCCTGCTCAGCAACAACATATTGACAGCTCATTTGACAATACTTCCATGCCCCAAATCAGGAAAGAGTGCATGTTGTTCACTCTACATGGTGATGGTGGGAATGGGTTTTCTATGAAGGCAAGGGTTTCGTTTTTTCAAAAAATAAATTGTTTCAAATGGATACATGTCTCTAGGGGCTACAGTGAAACAAGTAGATTCTCTTCAACTTAGGTGCCAGGCCTTAGTGATCCAGGTGGATATTGGTGGCCACCCACCTATTCCATATTCCAACTGGCTCATATGGACATTTTCAGTTTAGCACGTTTCTCTGTAATGGGGAAATTTCTTTGTAATTGTGGGTTATGCACTTACAAGGTTGTCATGAAGCCCTACACAACATCCAGGTGGATATTGGCGGTCACCCACCTATTCCAACTGGGTTATTTTGGAAGTTCCAACGAGCTATCACGCGCCTAAAACGGAGATCGTATGCAAAAGTTACGACCTGGGGAAGTTAATGTACTAACTTACCCCAACATGGTCCACATGACTTTTGGCGTTTCGACTCCTAGGGTTGGGTTTTTGAATGTCTAGGGTTTTGGCATTCATGTTTATCATAAAAAGGCCTTCAGAACCTCATTGTAATCATCTTCTTGCGAATGAGCGCAACTGTCACATCTCTTCTCAGAGATAAAGTTGCCACCATTCAAGCAAGTCTTGCACTCTAGATTTTTACAATCTTTGTACAATTTTTTCATTAATAGAAATCATGTATTGATGTATCTCTCTGTTTCTAACAATTTTCATGAGTATTTCATTATAATATATATGTTTTCATTTCATTTCGAAAATAGTCTGGATCGGTGGTATCAAAGCAAGCTACTCTTGATTGTTTTTCAGCGCATGTCCCCGATGAGATCCGAGTATAGCCAGTTGGGTCTCAAGCTTGTCTCTCTTGAGGACAATCACTCTTGTATGCCCAAGAAACCCTTGATGGCGGCAAAAAATAAAAATGGTGGAGCAAAATATTTTATTAACCTGTTGCTTGAGCAAGCTCTCGCACGACATAGGAACGAAATGATGGAGAATCCTGCACACATCATTCAACGTCTGTCGATAGCAACAAGCACATCTTCATCAAGCGACCATTTTGGAGGAATCTCTCCCTTCAAGGTACAAGTTAATTTTGATATTCCAATATTTAAAGGTCAGATAGATGCAGATGCTCTAGAAAAATGGTTAAATTTATTAGAAGGTTATTTCTCTATTCAAAAAATTTCCAACAGAGAAAATATCACCTTCGCACTCCTCAAGGCTCTCCCCCATGTCAAACATTGGTGGGAAACTTACTGGGAGCAAAGTTCCATAGAGGAATCTGGGATATATGGGGCCGAGCCCACTTGGGATTTTTTTGCGGATGAGGTTAAGGAACAATACTACCATGTTGATAATTATAAAGACCAATACATGAGATGGACCACACTGTGGCATGAGAAGAGCCAAACAGTGTCGTAATTCACAAATATTTTCCATACCTTGCACACCAAGTTGGGTATAAAAGACTCCAAGCGGCATCTGGTTCTGAAATACCGTGGGGCTCTGCATAGATACATCCAAACCGAAATGGATTTCCTAAACATCTCATCATTGGGAGTTCCCTATCAATATGTTGTTAAAATCGAACAAAAATTTAGGCACCAGAACAAATGGGAATTCAGGTCTGCAAACCCGCAACAACCAAAGCATGGTAAAGAAGGCCCTAACCAACAGCCTCTAAACAACTAGTCCAAGACACAGGACAAGAAGGGTAAAGGAAAGACAAAGAATGACACTGGGAAGTGGTGGAACTTCCACAAAAGCCCCTAGCACAACACCGATGAATGTCGTTCGAAACAGTCATTGGTGGTCGAGGTCAAATACACAGAGCCGAATTCTGATTTGGAATCCAATCCAAAAAATATTGTAAACAGACAGATCATCGATGCAGACCCCACTGCTAATGTCGCGACCACAACAATTCAACCAGAAGAACCAGTAGATCCTGAAGAGGGGGAGCGTCTCTTCCATTTACAGATGTGGGTGAAAGGGACCCCATGGAATTTCATTGTTGATAAGAACAGCCAAAAGAACCTCAACTCAGTTGAGGTCGTCAAACAGTTGGGGTTATCGACAACACCACACCCGCAGCCATACAACATCGGGTGGCTTCACCAGGGACGAGATCTCTATGTCAGCCAACAGTGTCGCATGTCCTATGGCATCCTGCACTTCAAGGATGAGGCAGTGTGTGATGTTGCCCCTCTTGATGTTTGTGATGTTTTGGGCCAACCATATATGTGGAAAGGTCATGTTGTTTATGAGTCTAGACCTCGTCATGTCATTATTACTCTGGGAGGTCATCTCTATAGGATACCAGAGGTAGTTACAGCTACTATTCCACCAAACAGTGCCGCAAGGTCATCTTTCATATTGAAAAAATCATCATCTTCACAGTCTGTTCAAATGATGCATAGAAGGCCACTACAAGCACTGCAGCCTCCACACCTTCTATCCAACAAAAACAGGTTGCAGACGATAAGGCAGATATTGCTTCTTCACCTATAATGGTGCCTACACAATGTCTCGTCAAGCCCGGAGACAAGAAGCTGGTGGAACAGATTCAACCCCGCCAACAACAGGTTTGTGACAGCGCTCCACAGACCAAGCAGCACAACTATTCCAACAAGGCACGCAACTCACCAAGATTCAGATTCAGAAAACACTTTTCCCTCTTCCCTGGGCACTCAACACAATGAAGACCATTGCTTCCTAAGGGGGGTGGATTGATCCAGGTGGATATTGGTGGCCACCCACCTGTTCCATATTCCAAATGGCTCATCTAGACAGTTTTCAGTTCAGCATGTTCCTCTGTAATGGGGACATTTCTTTGTAATTGTGGGTTATGTACTTATGGGGCTATCTTGAAGCCCTACACAACATCCAGGTGGATATTCGTGGTCGCCCACCGATTCCAACTGGCTTATTTTAGAAGTTCCAACGAGCTATCATGTGCCTGAAACGGAGATCATATGCAAAAGTTACAACCCCGAAAAGTTAATGTATTAACTTACCCCAACGGGGCCCACATGACTTTTGGTGTTTCATCTCCTAGGGTTAGGTTTTTGGATGTTTATGGTTTTGGCATTCATGTTTATCATAAAAAGGCCTTCGGAGCCTCATTGTAATCATCTTCTTGTGAATGAGCGCAACCATCACATCTTTTCCCAGAGATAAAGTTGTCGTCATTCTTAAAAAGGCCTTCAGAGCCTCATTGTAATCATCGTGTGAATGAGCGCAGTCGTCACATCTCTTCTCNCCCCTCTTGATGTTTGTGATGTTTTGGGCCAACCATATATGTGGAAACGTCATGTTGTTTATGAGTCTAGACCTCGTCATGTCATTATTACTCTGGGAGGTCATCTCTACAGGATACCAGAGGTAGTTACAGCTACTATTCCACCAAACAGTGCCGCAAGGTCATCTTTCATATTGAAAAATTCATCATCTTCACAGTCTGTTCAAATGATGCATAGAAGGCCACTACAACCACTGCAGCCTCCACACCTTCTATCCAACAAAAACAGGTTGCAGACGATAAGGCAGATATTGCTTCTTCACTTATAATGGTGCCTACACAATGTCTCGTCAAGCCCGGAGACAACAAGCTGGTGGAACAAATTCAACCCCACCAACAACAGGTTTGTGACAGCGCTCCACAGAGCAAGCAACACAACTATTCCAACAAGTCACGCAACTCACCAAGATTCAGATTCAGAAAACACTTTTCCCTCTTCCCTGGGCACTCAACACAATGAAGACCATTGCTTCCTAAGGGGGGAGGATTGATCCAAGTGGATATTGGTGGCCACCCACATGTTCCATATTCCAAATGGCTCATCTAGACAGTTTTCAGTTCAGCATGTTCCTCTGTAATGGGGACATTTCTTTGTAATTGTGGGTTATGTACTTATGGGGCTATCTTGAAGCCCTACACAACATCCAGGTGGATATTCGTGGTCGCCCACCGATTCCAACTGGCTTATTTTAGAAGTTCCAACGAGCTATCATGTGCCTGAAACGGAGATCATATGCAAAAGTTACAACCCCGAAAAGTTAATGTATTAACTTACCCCAACGGGGCCCACATGACTTTTGGTGTTTCATCTCCTAGGGTTAGGTTTTTGGATGTTTATGGTTTTGGCATTCATGTTTATCATAAAAAGGCCTTCGGAGCCTCATTGTAATCATCTTCTTGTGAATGAGCGCAACCATCACATCTTTTCCCAGAGATAAAGTTGTCGTCATTCTTAAAAAGGCCTTCAGAGCCTCATTGTAATCATCGTGTGAATGAGCGCAGTCGTCACATCTCTTCTCAGAGATAAAGTTGTCACCATTCTAGTGAGTCTTGCACTCTGTATTTTTACAATCTTTGTACAATTATTTCATTAATAGAAATCATGTATTGATGTATCTCTTTGTTTCTACCCATTTTCATGTGTATTTCATTGTAATATCTCTGATTTCATTTCGTTCCGAAAATAGTATGAATCACTTAGGGTCTCTATTCCGCCAAATTTCACCCGAGACTTACACATGGTGGCAAACCATAGCAAGAAGGAAACCCTGGTGGATGGC
The DNA here is from genome assembly GCA_000966675.3 of Picea glauca. Taxonomy (NCBI): domain Eukaryota; kingdom Viridiplantae; phylum Streptophyta; class Pinopsida; order Pinales; family Pinaceae; genus Picea; species Picea glauca. Next base: position 41,302 of record JZKD02S2070759.1, on the reverse strand, counting down.
TTAACACCCTATAGACCTCACCTATCTGCCAATGCCCTTGTTGGCCAAGCAAAGATTTTGATTTCATAGCTTTCAAGGGCTATTGCAATTTGCATGTTTTAAAGTGTCCACAAAATTATTTGGACTTCTTGTAGACTCAAGAGTTATCTGAGAGTTCTGAGTGAGGGAACTTTTCAGTTCTCTTTCCCATGCATGATGGATGGAGAGAATCTCTCAAGGATTGCTTAAAGAAATATTGATGACTACTGGTCGATTGGTGGTTTGTTGGTTGGGACCTTTGTTTGATTGATCAGCAGACTCCAATTCTAGGTAAACAACATTTTGCAGAACTTATGTTTATAATTTTGCATTTGTGTGTTCCAAATCTGTTTATGCCATATGGTATCCCCCAACCGGGTTAGACATTTCAGTTAATTCATTGCCTAATGTTCTCAATTGAGACCTTTTTATGTTGATACAAATCATATAGATCATAGTTAGAGCAATAAGTACATATACCACATGGTCGTGGGATTTTGTACATGCACAATGATAACTCGTGTGAATCGAAAAGGTGACCTAGTAGCTTGAATAATAAGAGGAAACACTTGTGGTTAAAGCTGAAAGCATACAGACCAGTTTGGATTATAACTTATAATGCAGCAACATCACACTCTTGAACAAATCCATTTTGACTTATTGCAACAGAATCTTGTTGGCCTTTATACGAGTTATAGTATACAGAGGTAATATGGCTATTTGCTCACATCAATCCACATGGTCTGTAAATTCCATTTCCAACATTATATTTTGGTTTGAAGATGTTAGCATTAAAAGTCTCACCTAGACTGCGATAGGTGTGAGCCTAGTACCCATCAGATTTATAGGTTTGAAAAGATTAGATGTTTGGGTGTAGCAAAATGGATGAGAAACTATATTTAAAGTATCAACACAAAAACTCCAGAAACATACTTCAGCAAGCAAGGCTTGAACAATCTCTGATCAATGTACTGGATAACAGTGAAAAGGTGGAAGAATGAAGAAGAAATGATGAATATATGAACCAAACTACTTCAGGCACCTTGGCACACATATAGAAGAAATCTCACTAACAAGAAACCTTTAAGTTAACAATATATGTTCTGACAACACTTGCATCTACAAAGACAATAAATCAGTCATTGTAATTTCATAGAAACAAGCTCTAAAGATAACCATTTACCAATAGAAAATATCAAAACAGAGAAAATAATAACATGTAACAAAAGAAGAAGAGTTAATCTTCAACCATTCAAGAATCTCAAGTCTGTACATACATCATCTGGAAACTTTTTACACTCTGAGGCAAAGAAATGAGTCTCACAATAGCCACTCTCCCCCCTCCTTTMTCCCAGAGTTACCTCCATCATCAAATAGCCAAATACATCAAAAATATCTCTAGGAGGTCGCAGCTTGCCCCATGCATTGGATTATGTGCCTTGGAGATATGTGGCWATAGACAGACACACAGAAATCCAACAAACTACTAGATTTTAGGAAGTTGTTGGCAGTAATAAATACAACTTCAGCCAACTCATTGCATGAAGATTTAATGAAGCTAAATCTCAGGCACAAGTGTCCCTTGATGTCTAACTAATCTCTGAGAAGTTACTTGAGCCTCTTCTGATAGGTGGCAGCCTTCTAGCAAGTCGAATTTCTTGTAACTCTCAAGTTTGTAGCGCATACGCTACAAACTTTCTGTGGCTGATGTTTTTATTTTTTTCTCTCAAATGAAAAATTGGGTCGGGCTAATTTTTTGTCAACAAATTAAACACATCCTAATGTTTCTCCACACAAAAT
>JZKD02S2070748.1:29706-42517 GCA_000966675.3 Picea glauca | reverse complement strand
TGACCCAATACCTTAAAGAACCTAAGGGGTTTTCTTGGTCTCACAGGATATTATAAGAAATTTTTCCACCATTATGGAAAAATTGCTAAGCCATTGACTGGCCTTCTTAAGAAGAATGCATTTCATTGGTAACCTGCTGCTAAGCAATCCTTCACATAATTAAAGAGGGCCATGTGGGCCATGTGCACTACTCTTGTCCTAGTAGCACCTGATTTCAACAAAACCTTTGTGGTGCAATCAAATGCTTCTGGCACTGGTATAGGCACAGTGCTCTCACAAGATGGTAGACCTTTGGCCTTTAGTAGCCAAGCATTGAGTGGAAACAACTTGGGCAGATCTACATATAAAAAAGAAATGATGGCCATCCTCCATCTGGTGCACACATGGTGGCCATATCTCTTGGGACGTTGTTTTCAGATCAAAATAGATCACCATAGTATGAAATATTTTTTGGATCAATGACTATCCTCCCCAGAAAAAATAAGTGGTTGACCAAAATGTTGGGTTGTGATTATGAAATTATATACAAAAAGGGAAAAGATAATATAGTAGTTGATGCATTATCATGCCAACCTAAGGAATACAAATCCCTCTTTGCCTTGTCATTACCAGTCCTTGATTGGATTGAAGAAGTATGCCAAGAGTGGCTAACACACCCAACTCTCTCCAAGCTAATTTATCTCCTTTAGGAGGACCCTAATCCTCCCATTGGATACATGATCCAAGAGGATCATCAAGTCCAAAAAATGCTCAAAAATGAAAGTTCTCGAAATATGACGAAACCAATTCCATTGTGTCTGGCTCATTGTGTAGATTTCATCCATATATCTACTTCCTCAAAAGAACATTGTATGCGAAATTTATCGCACTCTGGTCGAATTCGAAAAAAGTCAACGTTGATGTCAGGATTACGTCATGATGACGTGGCATCATGACATATGGCATCTGACCGTATAGTGATGTGGTAGAGTAGTGGAATGTTGATTGGGCAGGTCGCAGACATTGTCCAATCGGTGCCTGACAATTGTCACCTTTATGGGTGAGTTAAATGGTACCATGTGGCCCAGTCATGAGCTGCCATGCAGCACCCTGTCCTTTGTTGGCAGTTGTAAAAGGTATGTTGGACTCCATTGGAGTCGACCTCGAGACCTCCAACATAGGGAAGAAATTTGGGCAGGTCGGGTACCAACTTGCCTGCGGTGTGACTTGTTAACCAATTGTGCAATTAAATAGTTAAAGTTGCATATGCTATGGACGGAGGCAGAAAGTGGGCTGGGGTCTAGCCCCAGCCCACGGTTTTTGTTACCTAGTCATACACCCACCACAAAAAGGCTTGGTTCTATACAACATACGATCAGGAGTAAGGCGCGGGGGTCCACCGGAATAGCACCTGACCACCATGTGACTCGGGGCGGTGACCACAATGAGGGTCGATCGGCGGGGGGCTTATCCCGATCGATCGGACCCTGGTCCTATGAACGTGCCATGAATCCAAAAGCCAGTGGAGGGGGGGCCAACGCGTAGCCCCTAGGGGGATAGTGCTTGGCCATATGATCCCATACGACCTTGCAAAGGGGGCATGTGCCCAGCCTTTAGGGGCTAAGTTTAATTTTTTTAACAGAGTGGATAATTTGTTATAGTTTTGGCCTAGATTGGGCCTTTTTTGAGATTTCTTAGCCATTTGGAGGGGGATTTGACTCCAAAAAGAGGCCAAATATTTGTGGGAAGTTGGGCTTCCCTAACTGAGCCTAAAAACTATATAAACCAAGTTTTTTTAGCTTGAGGGGGTACTTTTATGCAGGGAATGTAAAGAGGAGTTTGAGTTAATGGCCCATTTATCATGTTTTGAGGGGAATCGAGTCATATTTTGAGAGGATATTATTGAGGCATGAGTGCATCTACACAAGTAGGTCTTTTACAGTAGATCAGAAGCATGTTTGTAACAGCAAAGAGCCATTGTAAAGAGAACTTGAGCACTAAAGATCAATAAAAAGGTCCTCCACACTTGAGAACATTGGTGAACTCTGTTAACAAGTTCTTTATGTCTATTTCTCTTTCTTATGGATGTTCTCTTCTCTTATTTGCAACATGGTTTATGATGGCTGAACTCTTTAATCATTCATGAGCATCAATTTAATGTCAATTTGTTATTAATACCTTTCATTTTTTGATCAAGTATTTTGGTATCAGAGCTTGTGGTTGTATTGGAAGGTTTAACAAGTGCAGGATTGGATGCTCACAAGATCCAAATCTCGGAGAGGAGAAGGATATTTGGCTGAATTCATTTCAGAGATAGAATGAGTGTTGAGGAAGAAAAGAATGGCTTCAGAAGGAGAAACTTCTCCACGAACTAGAAAATTCGAAGAAGAATTTTTCTCCATGTCCGAAATGGTCAAAGTGTTATATGATGATTTCTTGGAGAGAAAGAAACCTATTCTAGGAGAAACTTTTATGAATGATAAAAGTAAAGAGAAAGGAGAATATTCAAAGACTCCTCCTTCACCACCTTCTTCTCCTTCTTCTTCAAGTTCTACTTCAAATGGTAGTTCTCATTCTACTACCCATACTATACAAAAACATACACATAAGCATAAGTCTAACATGCCTTTTTTAAAGCTTGATGTTAAGTTTGAGTTGCCTTTGTATGATGGGGAACTAAATGCAGAAAAGTTATATAATTGGATAAGACAAATTGAAGTGTATTGCAGGATACAGAAAATCATAGATGAGGAGACTATGATCCAACTTGCTAGTCTCAATATGGGAGGAACTACGCTTGTTTGGTGGGAAAGAAGGACTAAACATGATCTTAAAAAGTTCGGTAAGACTCTCTCTTCATGGCTTGATTTTTCACTTGCATTATGAAATAAATTTTATCCTCTAGCTTATATGCAACAAGCTATTATGTCATGGTGGAACTTTAGGCAGTTAAAAGGACAAACTGTTCAAAGTTATACACGGGAGTTTCGAAAAAGAGCTTTATTGTTGGGAATACCATTGGATACTCAAGAGACATTGCTTAACTATATAGGTGGTTTGCATAGCTATTTATGACATGCCATTATTATGTTTAATCCAAATATCTTAGATGAGGTATGTGTGCAAGCAACTCATATTGAATCTAGAGGCAAGAATGTAAATGTTGATTTTGTAAAACCATTTAAACCTACTGAAGGAAAATTCAAAGGCAAGGGTAAAGAGAAGTTCAAAGGGAAGAAAATTAATACAGTGAAGAAGGAAAAACCTACATGCACTCATTGTAAGAAAGAAGGCCATAGTGAGGATTGTTGTTGGATCCTTCACCCAGAATTGAAACCAACAAAGTTTGGAAATAAAGGGAAGCCAAAGACTACTGCAATAGTTCAAACATATTTGGGGTCTGATTCGGGATATGAGACTAAGGTCATAGTCACGGGAATCAAAGGTAAAAAATTTGAAGCTAGTACAAGTTCTTCAGTTCAGTCTTTAAAAGTTGATAATGAAGTTGATGAGATCAAATGAACATAACTTTTTCATATAAAAGTAATTTCCAAACATACAAAAATTGATACTTTGTTTGACAGTGCCTCACAAGTAAATTTGATATCAGAGACAATTGTTAAAAATTTGGGATTAATCACTAAACCTCATAAGAAACCATATCCTTTAGGATGGATTCATAATGATAATCAGTTGCAAGTGAATAGACAATGTGTCCTAAAGTCTTCTATCAATTCACAATTTATAGATGAGGTTGAGTTAGATGCGGTTCCACTAGATATATGTGGTATTGTACTTGGGAGTCCATATATGTATGATATAAAGGAAATATTCTATCGTGAAGACAATAAGTATCAATTAACTAAAGATGGAAAAGAATATGTTGTAAGGGCTCATCAGAATAAATTGAATCTATCACTAATCAACTCAGGGGAAATGAAGAGAATTGTAAATGTCAGTAAAAGATATTTACTAATGGTTGTAAAAGAAAAGGAAACTGTCGGAATTGATACTTTCAAATATTGTGATACAAAGTTTAAAGATGACTTAGTTAGAATTGTTTCTGACTATGATGATATATTTCAAGTCCCAAAAGGATTACCTCCAAAACGACAAGTTGAACATGAGATACAATTGCAACAGGATGTTCCTCTTCCTAACATTGGAATGTATAGGTTATTAGTTTTGGAAAATGTTGAGATAAAGAAATAGGTACAAGAGTTGATTGAACAAGGGGTCATCAGACCAAGTTCTTCTCCATGTGGGTCACCTATCATCCTGGTGCCAAAGAAAGATGGCACATGACGCATGTGCGTGGACTTCTGAGCCTTGAACAAGATCACGGTAAAAAATTGTTACCCTCTTCCTCACATTGATGATTTATTAGATCAATTGAAACATGGGGTTTATTTTACTAAGTTAGACTTAAGAAGTGGTTATCATCAAATCAGAGTTGTTGAACAAGATATATGGAAATTTTATTTTAAAACAAAACAAGGATTATTTGAATGGTTAGTGATGCCATTTGGTCTTACTAATGCACCTGCTACTTTTATGTGAGTTATGAATGATGTGTTTAGGCCATTCATTGATGATTTTGTAATAGTCTACTTAGATGATATTCTTATTTTTAGTAGGACYAGGGAAGASCATGTCCATCATGTTAGGCAKATACTTTYAGTGTTGCAAAGAGAGAAACTTTTTGTAAAGTTGTCAAAATGTGAATTTGGCAAAACATCTCTTGTATATTTGGGTTACATTGTAGGGGGTRGAGAACTCAAGATTGATCCCTCTAAAGTTGAGGTAATTTTAAATTGGCCAATGCCTACAAATGTAACAGAATTAAGAAGCTTCATGGGGGCAACACAGTATTGGAGGAAGTTTATTACAAACTTCTCTCTAATTGTAGCTCCTTTATTTTCTTTGRCAAGTGTGAAAAGGAGATTCCAGTGGGGAGGAAGCCAACAAAAGGCTTTCAATACTTTGAAAGTGAACTTTGAAGATTAGTACAGCTCCTGTTCTAGCATTKTCATATCTCCAACAGTCTTTTGAAATTGAAACCGATGCAACTGACTATGCCATGGGGAAGTGTTGATGTAGCACAAAAGGCCCATATGTTATCATTCTGAGACCTTCACTACAAYAGTAATTAACTATCCAACCTATGATAAAGAATTTTATKCTTTAGTACAAAGTGTTAAAAAGTGGAAACATTACTTAATGGGTAAAGAAACAATAATACATATTGATCACCAACCATTACAGTATCTACAATCACAAACTAAGCTACAACAATCAAGGCATTTTAGATGGATGGGATTTTTACAGCAGTTTCATTTGGTCATCAAATATAAAAAGGGCATTCATAATAATGTTGATGATATGTGCCCGCACGGGTGTAGATGGATTGGCAAGTGTCGTGTAAATGGAAGGAAATTTGTAAATGAAGTCTCATGTTTGATTCTCACCCGGACTTACTCGTGCGCCATTCTTGCAGGCTGGGTGGTTGCACCTGGGGTTATAGTGGTAGCCACCTGGGGATCGACCCCGTGTCATGCGAGTACGAGAACCGCGAGTTGTCGATTCCCCCAGTAAAAAAAAAAAAAAAGTTGATGATATGTTATCAAGGCCTCCTAGTACAATTGCTACAATCCTTAAGCACAATTCCATTACTCATGAAAGTTACATTGAACAATATGTTGAGCACAAGGATTTTAGGGAATTCTATGCAACGTTAAGTCATGGTAAAAGAGCAGAAGAATTGAATTATCATATTAAAGACAAACTTTTGTATCATTTGGGAAAGTTATGTATTCCATAAAGTGAAAGAGTCCATGTAATCAGGGAGGCACATACTTTTCTTATAGCATGACATTTTGGTGTAGAAAAAACAATTGCTTAGTTAAAAAGGCGTTTTTATTGGCCTTGAATGCATGAAAATGTGTCCAAGTATGTAAAAGGATTGTACACTCCACTTCCTATTCCTTCTAGACCATGGGAAATTGTATCTATGGATTTTGTGGGGGAATTTCCTATGTCTAGGAAAGGTAATGATTACTTGTATGTAGTTGTGGATAGGTTCAGTAAGATGTGTGTTCTAATTCCTTGTAAAAATCAAGTCATGGCTAAACAAACAACGCAAATGTTCTTTGAAAATGTATGGGTTCATTTTGGGTTACTTACTTCTATTGTATCCGATCGAGACTCTAGGTTCATGGGGAAATTTTGGTCAAGCTTGTGGGAACTTATGGACACCATACTAAAGAAGAGCACAACATTTCATCCACAGACGGATGGGCAGACAGAGGTGGTGAACAGAACAGTAGTGCATCTACTTCGGTCATATTGCAACAAACATCCTAAGATTTGGGATGAACATGTGTGTTATGTGCAACATGCATATAATCGAGCCAAGCATTCTTCTACTCAGATATCTCCATTTGAAACATCTTTGGGATACTTGCCAAAATATCCTTTGGATTTTGTCTTTGGGAAAGACATTGCAGTAGAAAGACAAAGTGATGTGGACAGGGATACAAAGTTCATTGAATGGATCCAATTGATTCATCAGGTGGTACAGGAACAGTGGAGAAAATTCAAGCCAAGTACAAGGAAATACATGACATGCATCGAGTTGATCATCAGTTCAAAGTAGGAGATCAAGTATGGTTATACATAAACCAGGAAAGAATGCAAGGAGAAGGTAAAAAGCTAAAACCAATTCGTTATGGTCCTTTCAAAATTTTAGACAAGATTGGTACTAATGCTTTTTGGTTAGTATTGCCTCCATATATGCAAGTTTATTCAGTTGTAAATGTGGAAAAATTGATATTGTATGAGCCTCCTATGATCAAGGATCAAGGGGAGAATGTTCATATTCCTTCCATAGAAGATTTTTATCCTGAGTATATGAATGAGTTACAGGAAGACACCATTTTGTACAAAAGAGTTTGTACTTCTTGCAGGGGCGATGTGGAGTATCTTCGAGTGGGATTGAAGGGCACAAATCCAAGTCATACCAAGTGGATGGAGACTGTAGAAGTGAGGGAACAGTATCCTCACTTATTTACAAACTGACACCAGACTTTTGGTGGTCCAAAATCTTCCAAGTGGGGAGGATTGATCCAAGAGGATTCTCAAGTCCAAAAAATGCTCAAAACTGAAAGTTCTCATAATCGGACGAAACCAATTCCACTGTGTCTGGCTCGTCGCGTCGACTCTAACCATATATTTACTTCCTCAAATGGACACCATATGTGAAAGTTATCACACTCTGATCGGATTCCCAAACATGCAAAAAGTCAATAGTTAATAGGAAAAAAGTCAACACTGACATCAGCATGATGTCATTCTAACGTGGCATCGTTACATGTGGAAGATGACCGTACAGTGACATGGAAGAGAAGTGGAATGTTGAGTGGGCAGGTGGCAGAAGTGGTCCAATCAACGCCTAACAAGTGTCACCTTTATGGGCAAGTTAAAACGGTGCCATGTGGCCCAATCATGGGTTGCCACGTGGCACCCCGTCATTTTTTGGCAGTTGTAAACGGTATGTTGGACTCCATTGGAGTCGACCTCGAGACCTCCAACACGGGGAAGCACTTTGGGCAGGCTGGGTACCAACCCGTCTGTGGTGTGACTTGTTAACCAATGGCACAATTAAATAGTTAACGTTGCATATGGTATGGGCGAAGGCAAAAAGGGAGCTATGGTCTAGCCCCAGCCCGCGGTTTTTGTTACCTATCCATACACCCACCACACAAAGGCTCGGCTCTATACAACACGTGACCAGGAGTAAGGCACAATGGTCCACCAAAATAGCACCTGACCGCCATGTGACTCGGGGTGGTGACCACAACAAGGGTTGATCGGCGGGGGGCTTATCCCGACTAATCGGACCCTGGTCCTATGAACGCACCATGAATCTAGAAGCCAATGGAAGAGGGTCCAACGTGCAACCTTTAGGGGGGTGGTGCTTGTCCATATGATCCCATATGACCTTGCAAAGGGAGTGCATGCCCAGCCTTTAGGGGATACATTTAATTTTTTTAATAGAGTGGATAATTTGCTATAGTTTTGGCCCAGATTGGGCATTTTTGGATATTTCTTAGCTATTTGGAGGGGGATTTGACCCCAAAAAGAGGCTAGATCATTTGGGCTTCTCTAAATGAGCCTAAAAACTATATAAACTAGGCTTTTTGAACTTGAGGGGCTACTTTTATGTAGGGAATGTAAAGAGGAGTTTGAGTTAATGGCCCATTTCTCATGTTTTGAGGGGCATTGAGTCATGTTTTGAAAGGAGATTGTTGAGGCATGAGTGCATATGAACAAGGAGGTATTGTACAGCATATCAGAAGCCTGTTTGTAACAACAAAGAGTCATTGTAAAGAGAACTTGATCATTAAAGATCAATAAAGCGGTCCTCCAATTGGAAGCGGGCCCGTAGACGTAGCCACACATTGGTGAACTCCGTTAACAAGTTCTTTGTGTCTATTTCTATTTATTATGGTTGTTCTCTTCTCTTATTTTCAACATGGTTTATGATGTCTAAACTCTTTAATCATTCATGAGCATCAAGTTAATGTAAATTTTCTATTAATACCTTTCATTTTTTGATCAATACACTTGGCAAGAAAATATTCTCATATATAAGGATCGACTGGTTCTCTCACCCTCCTCATCACTCAAGCCACGACTCTGAAATGAGTTGCACTCATCAACTATTGCAGGTTACTCAGGATTCCAAAACACATATGCTTGTGCTCGTTGTTCTTTTTTCTGGGTAGGAATGAAGAAATCCTTCACTTTGTCACAGAATTTGAGGTATGCCAATGTAATAAAGGTGAAACTACCAAGTCTCTAGGTGCCCCATAAAGCCTACCATTCCATATTCTATATAGATAGAAATCACGATGGATTATATAGTGGGCATTCCTAAAGCAAGGAACAAGTACATCATCATGGTGGTGGTTGATTACCTCTCTAAGTATGCTAATGTTTTTGCCTTACCCCACCCTTTCACACTAGCACTAGTAGCACAAGTGTTCCTTGATCATATTTTCAAGTTACATGGCATGCCCACCTCTATTGTATCTGATTGTGACCCCTCTTTCACAAGCACATTTTGGAAAGAGTTGTTTAAATTCCAGGGCACCCAACTAAACATGATCATGGCCTATCATCCCCAGTATGATGACCAAATGAAAGTGGTCAAAAAATGTTTGGAAACCTACTTGCAGTGTTTTTCTTCGAACAAATAAAACCAGTGGGTACAATGGCTCCCCTTGGAAGAATAGTGGTACAATAATTTCTATCATACGACCACTAAAATGAAACCATATGAAGTAGTATATGGACAACGCCCACCTACAATCACTACCTATATTCAAATCACATCAAAGGTCCAATATATTGATACATTTATAAAAGGTTTCACAACCACCCTCTTGGCTCTTAAGGATAACCTCCACATGGCCCAAAATTGCATGAAGCAACAAGCGGACCAACATCGTTCAGAAATGGTTTTTTGGGAAGGAAATCAGGTGTTTCTTAGGCTCCAACCTTACAAGAAAAAATCTCTCAAATCCCAGGGACATCACAAGTTGGCACCCAAGTTTTATGGGCCCTATCATATCATCAAGCGTATTGGTTCAGTGGTCTACAAATTGGCCCTTCTGACTACTTCCAAAATCCATCTGGTGTTCCATGTTTCTTGTCTGAAGAAAGTGGTGGGATAGAATTGTAGGGTCCAAACCATCCTTCCAGAATTAAATGAAGAAGGATCCCTTTGGCTCCAACCATATGTAGTCCTCAATCACTGTGAACATTAATTGCATGGTAGAACTATCAAAGAAGTGTTGATCCAGTGGAAGGACACATCACCAGAGGATGAAACATGGGAACCAATGGCTATACTCCAGCAGTTTTCGCACCTGCAACCTTGAGGACAAGGCTACTTTTGAAGGGAGAGGGTATGTTAACATCTGATCCTAACCCCTCCATGGGTCATTAGTTAGTAGGATATGTTTTCTATGTAATAAAGGCTGACATTAGTTAATAAGGCCTAATAAATAAAGGATAATAAGTCAATGTAAGACGACCTAATAGAAGCTTTCGCTTCTAGAAAGATCTTCCTCTAGAAGTTTCCTAAGAAGGTAGAATTAGTATAAATAAGAGGAGGCATTGGATATTTTTTTCTTGGATTTTATTGTAATAGATATATTCTCTGTTGGAGGTTTCCCCCTCGAAGAGGCAAGTGAACATTGTTATCTCTAATAAAGATTCTCTTTCTAGTGTTATTCTAGTATTATTCTAGCTATAATCTGGTTGTTCCATTACTTCTTACTAAATATTTTTGTTCCACATATTATTATTCATCTGGTATATTGCAAGGATGTGGAATTGGAAAACATCCTCAAGAGAAGTTTGAGAAAGGGAAGGCTTGGAGGGCCTCCTCTCTTTTGGATCTCATCCAAAATGATCTAATGGGACCCTTTCATCATTCGTCCATCAACAAAGCAAGGTATGCGATTACATTTGTTGATGATTTCTCATGATACACTTGTGTTTCTGAGAATCTCAAAGACTTCAAAGCACATGCAAAGACTCATTTTGGGAGAAATATCAAAATCCTTTGCTCAAACAATGGGGGGGAATATGTGACCTGAGATGTCCAACATCTTTGTTCAAAGGAAGATATATAGTTGCAATACATGGTACCTTACACTCCATAGTAGAATGAAGTAACTGAGTGGAATAAAAGATCCCTCAAGGAGATGGCCACTTGTATGTTGCATCTAAGATATTTATCACCCAAGCTTTGGGATGAGGCTCTTAACTGAACTAATCACATTCAGAACATATCTTCTCATAGTTTTGTCAAGGATCAAACTCCCTTTGAGGCATGGAGCAACAAAAAACTAGAAGTCACCCACTTTCGAATATTTATATCATGTGCATGGGCCCACATACCCTCTGAAAAGAGGAAATCATTAGATCTATAGAGTACCACATGCATATTCATGGGATATCCAGATGGTGTGAAGGGTTACAGGTTATTTGATCCCTCGACTGATAGGCTCATCATTGAGAGCAGTGTTCAGTTTAAGGAAACTCCCTTGCATGCACCATCAAAGAAACATGCAGATACCTCTATGCCACTGCTTGCACCAGACATCAATGATGATCAATCCACTCACTTATATCATGGTTTAGATCTGATCTCCGAATATGATTTGAAATATAATGGGCATGCAAATGTTGAGCCACCACATATGCCTAAGTGGGCACAGACCACCTTACAGGAAGCAGGAGACATTGTGGGGTATCCAACAGATCATAGGAGGATGAGGTCTCAGTTTGAGGATCCTCCTCATGCACTCAAAGCTACTGAACCAATGATTCCCATGCATTTATATATGGTTATAGCTTCATACTTGCAGACCTATGTATAGGTTTCATGGAATCCATTTTGGGAAGTCGTTATGCTTGTCATATGCAAATGAGTCTACTTCATTCATACAGGAATATTGTCAGATGTGGATGGGTCTACAGGGCCAAGAAGGAAATATATGGATAGGTGAGCAGGTATAAGGAAATATTGGTTTCCAAAGGTTTCCAACAGATCCACGAGATAGACTATGATGAGAACTTTTCTCCTGTAGCAAAGATGGATTCCATTCGATTGTCCCTTACCATTACAACAACCATGGGGTGGTAAGTTCACCATATGGACATGAAGAATGCCTTTATTCATGGGGATATCTCAAAGGATATTTACATGGACCATCCCTAGGGGTTCATACATAACTCATCCTTAGTATGTCAATTGAAAAAGTCACTTTATGGCCTCAAGCAAGTGCTTAGAGAATGGTATGTGAAGATGGATGCCTAATTTCTTTCTTAGTATTTTGTTATATGCAAATCAGATCTGAACATCTACATGCTAAAACCATCAGACTCCTTGTTGATCATAGTTATCTATGTTTATCACCACCTGATCACATGAAGTTTTGTCTCAACAATTTCTATGATCAAAGACATTCTATACGCCATGTTCTCTATGATGACATGGGTCCACTGCACTATTTCTTTAGTCTTGAGATAAATCAGGATGCTTTAGGAATCGAGCTATATTAGACTAAGTATGCTTGGGATATATTGGTTATATTCCACATGATTGACTGCAAATTGATAGCCACACCCTTCCTATCTAAGGTACATATTGAGGATGATGGGGATACACAAGTGGTGGACAACACCTTGTATAAACAGCTTGTGGGGAGCCTTATATATCTCACCCACACATGGTTGGATCCCTCACATGTAGTAGGAGAAGTTGCCAAGTACATGCAGGATCTGCATGAACTACATTGGAAGGTTGTCAAGAGCATCCTCAGATATGTTCACGGCACCACAAGTTATGGGATCTTCTATGCAGCAGGTTTTGCATTGGATATCATGGGATTCACCAATTCTGATTAGGATAGCAATAACATAGATCACAATTCCACTTCTGGGTACGTTCTTAGTTTGGGTTTTGGTACCATTTGTTGTTCGAGCAAAAAGCAGTCATCTATTGCTCTATCGTTAGCAGAGGTTGAGTACAAAGGAGTAGTCAACATCACTATTTAAGAACTTTGGATTTATAACTTCCTCACTAAGCTCGGCATATATTTCCACCATACGAATGCCATTTGGTGTGACAATCAGAGTACTCTCAAGTTTTGCAGAGACCCAGTGAGGCGACAATGGACCAAACACATCAAGATTCATATGCATTACATGAGAGAGATGGTTCATGACAAGATAATCGATTTGTAGTATTATCCAT
>JZKD02S2070737.1:38688-51452 GCA_000966675.3 Picea glauca | reverse complement strand
AGAACTTCTGGCATTTGATGCAAGCTCTGATTTCTCTGCAGACATCAGGAAATAAGGTGGGCCAGTAATACCCAGCTCGGAGGATCTTGTGAGCTGTGGTCTTCCAAAAATGATGTCCTCCACAAAGACCGCTATGGAAATCGAACATAACCTTCTGGGCTTGCTGCGGGTCCAGACACCTTAGTAATACCCCCAGAGGGTCTTTCCAATACAAGGCTTGGTTAATGAGGCAATATCTGACCGCTTTGAGCTTTAAGGCCCTGGCCTTATTTTTTCCCAATCCATCAGGGGGATTTAATTCTTGCAGAAAGTACAAGATATCCTTGTACCAGGGGCATGATGCTAGTGATAGGGCACCCTGGAAATGCTTGTTGGATGGCTTAGCTTGCTCATTGATGAAGTTAATTCCCAAGGCCTTGCAGTTGGATTCAGCCAGCAACTTGGCCAAACCCTGCCCCTTTATCAACTTGGTGGGATTAATCTCCAGATCAAATTCTAGGATCTTGGCGATCCATTTACCTCTCCTCCCGTCTATGTCAGGCTGTATAAGAATGTTCTTCACAGAGGTTGAAGGGACATATGCAGTGATTTTTGAGTGCAAGACATAGACTCTGAAAGCTTTAAGAGCCTTCACCAGGACATAGGCCTGCTTCTCCATGATCTCGTACCAGAGTTCTACGTCTCTCAATGCCTTGCTGTAGAAGGCAATAGGTTGCTCTTGCCCTTGATCATTTTTCTGCAACAAAACTGCCGCTACTGTATCACATGAAGCAAAAGAAAATATCAGAAAATCTTTGGAATAATCGAGACTGATTAGCACAGGTGCCTCAGTCAACGCCTTCTTTATTTGGACAAAAGATTCCCTGGGTTCAGTGGTCCATTTTACTTCATTTCCCTTTCTGAGCATGGTTGTGATGTGTTTTACCAGTTCGGAAAAATTTGAGACGAATCTCCTCAGAAAATTAATCTTCCCCAAAATTGCCTGAACCTCTTTTTTAGACCTGGGGAGTGACAAGGTCTTTATCGCTTCCACCCTGCTAGGATCAATTCTCACCCCCTCTGCTGATACTATATGGCATAATAGCTTTCCCTCCTGTATAACAAACAACGATTTCTTGGGGTTTAAAGATAGGCCATACCTCCGACACTTCCGGAAAACCTTCTTCAAGTGGTAGCGATGCTCTTTATCAGTCTTGGAGAAGACTGTTATGTCATCTAGGTAAATCACCACAAACTTATCTTTTTCCCTGATGAAGGCTATGTCCATGGCTCGCTGGAATGTGGCTCCTGCATTCATCAACCCAAAAGGAATTTTGGCATACATGAATGTGCCCCAAGGAGTGGTGAAGGCTGTCTTTTCTCTGTCCTCAGGCATGACTGATATCTGATTGTATCCAGAGAAACCATCAATCATGGATATTCTGGAAGCACCGGTGACCTTCTGCAATATGTGCTCCATGTTGGGCAGGGGATAATTATCTTTCCTTGAGCTCCTGTTTAGGTTCCTGAAATCAACATAGAGTCTGATTTCCCCACTCTTCTTTCTTACTGGAACCAAATTGGCTACCCAATCAGAATATCTGAGGGGGACAATGATTTGGGCATCCAACAGCTTCTTCACCTCTTTCTCCATGACAGGTAGCAGCATGGGATTTATCTGTCTTAGCTTTTGCTTAAATGGCCTAGCCTCTTCTTTCAGTGGGATATTGTGCTCAATGACTGATGTGTCGTATGTTTTGAGGTCTTCGTAGGTCCACACAACAAACTCCCTCAACAACTCAGTATATTCGGCCCTCTGCTCCTCGGTCAAACTCCTTGACAACTTGACAAACTTGGGCTCCTCCGGTGTGCCTATGTTGCACTCAGATGTGTCAGCATCATCACCTGAAGTTCTACCCTTTATTGCCACATCATTCCCATCGAACAACCTTTCTAATGGGATTAATCCTTTCAGAATGTGATTACTTGGTAGCTGAATAATCTGGTGGTCAGCAATTTTATTCAAAAACTTCCCAGGGTGATGGTCAGGTTCTCCTTCAATGTTAGGATCCTCATCTATGTGAAACGCAGAAAAGTCATCAACGGATTGAAGAAACTTTTCGATCTCCTGATCATCTTCAAATACCTTCCAATGTTTGACATTGTCCGGTGCAGAGGGTGTATATTTTATTTCAACATCGGATCTGACAGTGGGCAGCGTGGGAACCTCAAGCAAACTAGCTGTGACAGCTAAAAAGTCGGCTGAAGCATTTTCCTCCCTTGGAATGAAAGAAATATTAAAATCCAAGAAGAAATTATCCACTAGGTCCCATACCTCGTTCCTGTAATTCCTGAGACGAGGATGCTTAGCCTGATAAACATTTTTTACCTGCTGGATGATCAATTTTGCATCTCCAAACACAACCATCTCCTTAATTTCCATTTCCTTTGCAACTCTTAATCCCAGAACCAGAGCTTCATACTCTGCCACGTTGTTGGTGACTTCGAATTCCAGCTTGTATGACAGAGATATGGTCTCTTGACAAGGGGACATGAATACCACCCCGACACCTGCACCCGTACTGGAGGAAGCTCCATCAAAGAACATCTTCCAAACAGAGGTGGTTGGAGGAGGCATCTACTGATTGAGAATGGGTTGTTTTCTGATCTGCAAAGGGGCCTCAGGAGTCTCAGTGACCTGTAACAAACTAAACCCTAAGTCAGTGTCAAGTGCAAAGATGGGGTGATTAGTGGGGTTCGCTTCATCACTGACTATGTAGGCTAGCTGGGCTTCCCTGTATAGTCTCCTATGTTCCCCTCCAAAGACTGGAACGGTGGGATATGTGAGATCCATCTGTAGCGTCCCTCCAAGTCTCTTAATCCAAGACCTTGACAACATCATGTCGAACTTAGGGGGGACATCGTCCACTACAATATCCATAACCACACTTTTCATGGGCAGTTGAAACAAGGTCACAACCAGGTCTTTAATGACTCCAAGACACTGAAATCTCCTGGAGTCAAAAGAATAGAGGTCATGATAGGCTCGGGTGACTTCCAGTCCTAATTCTTCCATGACAGTTTTGGGCATGAGGTTGTGAGAAGCCCCTGAATCCATCAAGCAATTGTGCAGCACTTTGTCATGTATGTTCAGGGAGGTGTAGAAGGGAGGGGATGAATCATCTCTGTCTTCTACCATGGGGCCTAGGAAAACTGCTAGCCTTTCATCTTGGAGGTTTATGGAGTCTGTGGGAGGGCATGATGCTTCATATTTCAAAAGCTCAGAGAAGCGTTTTTTGAATTCTTCATGTTTGATTAGCTCGGTGAGGGGCACAGGGATTCTGATATTTTGAATCTCATGCTAGAAATTAAAAGAAGATGTAAGCTTTGGAATTTCTCTTATTTTAGGAACATGATTGTGGACAATGGGAGAGAGGGGTTGAGCCTTATTACCTCTGTGAGCGTCTGATACTTCATTAGCAGATTTCTCTGTTCTAGTGGACTGCTCAGGAACATCAGGTGCTGCTGTCTTTTTGTCGGACCTTAGGTTATACCTGCCTCGGCCACCACTAGCCTTGTCTCCTTTGCTGAATTCATTTAGTTGACTGTCCATGAGAGACTTCTCATATGCTGATTGAGTCAGATGAGGGAAAGGAGGAGTGACTTCTAAGCAGTGGATTTTAGGCTCAGGCTCGTCTGTTTCCCCTTCTTCTTCATCGACCACAAAATTGTTCGGAAAGGGAGCCTGAATTCTTTGGTCGTCCCTGTCTCTTCTCTTCTCTCTGTGCATAGTTGGGGGAGCAATATTATTTGGCCTTCTGAAACCCCCTTTGTTCTCGGTGCTCTGAGGGCCCTTGTTCATTTGCTTCCTTTCCACCTTCAGTCTCTCCATCTCTTCAGACAAAAACTTCATCATTTGGGTCAATTCATCCACTTGAGTGTGGGGCAACGATGGGCCAGAAGTTAAGGCTTCAGACTTTCCCTTTCTTCTGTCTGCGTCGGCCTTGTTCCTCAGTCTATTAGCTGCTAATATGTTGGATTCCACTTCTATGGCCTCATCCTGCATCTGAGCTAAGGAGGTGGCTCTTCTTTCTCTTAATAGAAGACAGAAATCAGGGTCAAATGCACCAGCGTAAGAAATTTGGGCAGAGGCTTCTGAGGGTTTTATCTCTGCAGGAATATTATTATACATCTTATTGAACCTTTTGGAGAAGTCAGAGACAGACTCTCCTTCCATTTTCTTCAGAGCCCTAAACTCTGTCATGTAATACATATAATCCTTCCTGTCTCCCCACTGCCTCAGGAAAACACTATCCAGGGCTTCAATTCCAGCAATAGATCCGGGGGCCAATCCTCTAAACCATTTCCTAACCTCGCCATCCAGGCTCTGGACGAAGACTCTCATCTAGACATCTTCATTTTCAATGTTTAGGTTGTATGCATAACTGTAGAAAGCAACCAAGTGCTCTTTTGCAGTTATGTCTCCTTCTCCCGCGAACTTGGGCATGTATTTCAAATAGTCTTCAGCAGGGAGAGGATTCATAGGATGGGGTAGGATTAAAGGAGCATATCTAGCAGCGACTATGGCATCCATTCTATTCGGAGGGAGATTAGCACCAGCCATAGGGATATTAGGTGGAGGAGAACTTGGAGGAGAAGGAGTTCGTGAAGGGGCTGCTGGGAATGAGTGTCGAAGTGGAGTGGGAAACAAGAGAGGATTCAGGGAGAAGGCTAACGAGCTCAAGTCAGCAAGTGATTTTCTTTTTGCAGGAGTGAGGAAACATTCTGTAGTTCCAGGTCTATGCCAAGGAACAACTTCAGAGGAGAGGGGAGTGACAAGACTTTCTCCCTCCTATCCCAGACCAAGAGGGGAAAACTCAGCAGGAACACTCCCAAAATTCAAGAAATGAGAAACCTCTGAGGGAGGTCTATTAAGAAACCGAGGAGGAGAAAAAGGAGTTCTCACAGAAGGGGATGGCGTATTACCTGTTTCGGCAATGGAAACTTCTTTTGCAGAGCTCTTTCCTCTTCTTCGAACCACCTCGGGGTCAGCTTCCGGTGTAGCTAAAGGCAAGTGTGGATGAGACCGCGTGTTTTTGCCTCTGAAAGCCAAAATTAATAGCGGGTTCGCTCCAGTGGAGTCGTCACAATGGAGTCGCCAGGTGCACAGTAGCAATCTTCCAGTTCTGATATCTGATGCACCTTCAGAATCAGTTGATCGTTGTCGTTCAATCCCGGGGAAAATATTCAATTTCATCCCCGGCAACGACGCCAGAAATGTTAGCGTCAGAAGTCACTCCTGGATTGCTTGCAGGAGCTGAGCCTGACACCCATCAGTTTAATGTCACAATTTGTTATAAAGGAGTGATCAAATGGGAGGAAACTCAGAACAATGTCGTCTCAACTCTGAAACTAGGCCAGGCATGCATGAGCGAGTGAGGTCTTAGAGAAACTCCAAACAATGAGTTGTAATAAAGGTGAGTAGGTGGAAGACTTGTATAAGAAGAGTGCAGGGGACTGTTCTGAACATCAGGATTCTAACAGACTATGAGAGAAGGCATCTGAAGGCAAGATCTTCTTACACCCAAATGCAGGAAACCAGAGAAAACAGTAATGCAACAATAAATCATTTATCATAACATAACCGTGCTAATTCATACGAAGCATTCGATCATGAACTCTCTGGCATGAGACGAAACACAGATGGAAAAGGAAAACTGTTTGTCATAAAACAAGAAATCTCAAACACAGATGCATCACTAGGAAACCAGAATGGTTGCTAAAACTTTACAGTCGGGAGCTTCGCTCTACCATCGATAGATGCAAAAATGGAGAAAACGCCTACATATACTCAAAACAACAACAACAACAAAACTGAGACGTCGCATTAAACACATTGCGTCTGCATGGATTCTGACAATCTGCAGCTGCAATCTTTGAATAATCGTGCACCAACGACGGACGCAATCAGACTTCTGACAGCTCTGTGGGCGAATCGACGTGCCTTTAATTCGTCACCGGACTTTTCCATTATGGCGGAGACGATGTCTAACCACCACCAACCGCTTCAATAACTGCTTCCTTGGGATTGAGGATGGTCCGGCCAACTCGACACCTCGGGGACGTGGAAGGCCCTTCGTGCTGCCACCTGGATTAGCTGAACGACCTGATGAATAGACATGGAAGCCAATGCGAAGAATGGGGTGCACGACAGGAATAGTGGCGCCAAAGCTATGAGGGCGAGGCATGAAGAGATGAGGGGGCGAGAGAGGTTACATGGGAGACACATGGCAAAAGGAGATAAGCGGAGGAGGCAGGAGAGGAGACGTGATGGGTGCATTTTAGTGGGAGGCTAACGTGGAGGGGAGCGGGACACATGGCAGGTGGTGAGTGGATGATGAGCTGTGAAAAGGACCACCTGGACTAAAGAGTGGAGACGGACAGATGACACACGGTAGCAGGGGAAAGGTGGCTCCGGAAGATGACATAATGGGGGAAGGGCCCACGTTGGTTAAACATAGAGCAGCTGAGGAGGATGGGATCATGCGAGTGCAATTGATCCGGGCGCTTGGATCTCGGCTGTTGGGAAGCTCTGCGTCCGATTTCGGGGGGTCCGGAATAGCCTTGAGCGCCGTTGATCTGGGCACTCCGATCAAGACCGTCAAAGAGATGCGCCTTCGATTCCAGACCCCCCCCCCCTTCGCTTAAAGGTAGAAAGGTGGCGGCCGGGGGGGCGGAATCCTATATGCACCGTTTATCTGGGCGCGCGAATTTCTGCCGCCCAAACTTGCTTGTAGCTTACCATAGGTGCATAAGCATTCCAAACTTAGGACAAGTGGGTTTTAACCCATTCCTTTGCATTCTAACCCCCCCTACAAGAAATATCGCTAACAGATGGTGGAAAGATTTCAATTGCCAAGAAGCAAGCTTGGAAAACCTTGGATGGTGCAGCTAGCTACAGAAACTAAAATAAAAATTAATGAGATGGTTAAAGCATGCCCAATGGAAATGAATGGATTGAGGACCAAGGAAAATTTGAACATCATACCTTTAGGTTCCTATGACTTCCTAATTGGTATGGATTGGTTGGAACAACATCATGTTGTACTAGACTATTATAATAAGGCATTTACTTTATTGGATGAGAAAGGGGATTTAAGAACAGTACAAGGACTTCCTAGGGAAATAATTGTCAGAAAAGTTTGAGCCTTGCAGCTGGAGAAGAGTTATAGGAAAGGTGTCAAATATTTGTAGCACATATGGAAGAGACACCTAAAGATAAGGCATCAAATATTGAATATTATGCAGTCTTAAAAGAGTTTGAAGATGTGTTCAAGGAAATACTAGGATTTACGCCCAAGATATATATCGACTTCTCCATTAATCTGGTGCTGTGAGCAACTCTAGTATCTATGTCTCCTTACATGATGAGTACGCTCGAGATGAAGGAATTGCAAATGAAACTGGATGATATTTTGAAGAAGGGGTATATACGCCCAAGTGTGTCAGCTTGGGGTGCCCCAGTATTATTTGTGAAGAAAAAGGATGGAACTTTGAGACTATGCATAGATTTAAGGTAGTTGAACAAGGTAAATGTGAAGAATAAACACCCTTTTCCAAGAATAGATGACCTCTTTGATCAACTGAAAGATGAAAAAATATTCTCCAAGATTGATCTTAGGTCAGGTTATCATCAAGTAATAATTAAATAAGAAGACATCAACAAGACTGCCTTAATAACAAGGTATGGCCATTATGCGTTCACAATGGTACCATTTGGGTTGTCAAATGCACCAACGGTCTTCATGTGTTTAATGAATGACATTTTCAGGGTTTACTTAGATAAGTTTGTCATTTTCTTCCCGAATGACATTCTTATATACTCTAAGTCTGAATAAGAGCATGAACAACACTTAAGTATGGTATTACAAATATCGAGGGAGCATTGGTTGTATGCCAAATTGAGCAAGTGCTCATTATATCAGAAGAAAATCCATTATTTGGGCCATATTATTTCAGAAGAAGGGATATTGGTGGATCCAGAAAAGATAAGGGCCATTGAAGAGTGGCCAACACCAAGGAATGTTTCAGAGGTGAGGTCATTCATGGGCCTTGTAGGATACTATAGGATATTTATTGAGGGATTCTCAAAGATCGCACACCCAATCACTTTGAATGGACACCGGACTGTGAAATGAGTTTTGATCACTTGAAGCATTTATTAACAAGTGCTCCAATACTAAGGATTGCTGATCCAAATGAAGACTTTATTATGTGCACTAATGCATGTAAAGAAGGACTGGGTGGAGTCCTTAGTCAAAATGGGTATGTGGTTTGCTATGAATCTAGGAAATTGAAGGAGCATGAAAGGCACTATGCTACTCACGATTTGGAATTGGCCTCCATAGTGGATGCCTTGAATATGTGGAGGCACTACCTCATGGGGAAAAGATTTGAGTTAAGGACAAACCATAATGGTCTGAAATACTTGTTCGGACAACCAACTCTAAATTCCAGGCAAAGCAGGTGGTTAGAGTTCCTCAACGAATACGACTTTGATATAAATCATATCAAAGGTGAAGAGAACAAGGTAGTTTATGCACTCAGTAGGAGGGTGCATGAGATGCATGCTAAAACCATTGGCATGTACCAAACAGATTTGAAAGACATAATTCTAGAGGCTACAAAATCAGATTAGAAATACATGGAAGTAAAGGAAACACTTCAACAAGGCAATTTACAAGAGAAGGGTGAATACTATAAGGTCGGAAACGATGAAATTCTCATGAACAGGGGCATAATTTATGCATCAAATTCTCAAGAATTGAAAAAATTGGTTTTAAAGGAAATGCATAATGTGCCTTATGCAGGACATCCAGGTTACCAAAAATCTATTGCAGCTGTCAAGAGCCAATTTTACTGGCCAGGGATGAAGAAAGATGTTGCAGATTTTATTACCAAATGTTTGGAATTTCAAAAATTCAAGGCTGAGCACATAAACCTAGCTGGTCTGCTACAACCATTACCCATTCCTGAGTGGAAGTAGTAACAATGGATTTCATTACCAAGCGACCCATATCAAACAAGCAACATGATTTCATCATGGTGGTGGTGGACAGGCTTACTAAAGCTTCCCACTTTATTCTAGTAAAGCTCACACACAAGGCAAGAAACATTGTTGATATTTATATAAGGGAAATTGATCGACTGCATGGTATACCTAGGACCATTGTGACCAATAGAGACCCAAAATTTACCTCAAATTTTTGGAAATTATTATTCAAAGGGTTTGGGACCAATATGAATTTTAGCACAACCTATCATTCAGAATCAGATGGGAAAACATAGGGAGTAAACCAAGTGCTTGAAGATATATTAAGGATGTATGTGATGGATAAACCATCCAAATGGGAGGATTACTTGCACTTGGTGGAATTTTCTTATAAAAATGGGTATCAAGAATCCCTAAAGATGATCCCATTTGAAGCCCTATATGGCAGAAAGTGCAACACACCAGTAAATTGGGACAACCCAATAGACAGAGAAGTGGTTGGGCCAGAACTACTACTCAAGGAAATGGAAGAGCAATTGTTAAAAATAAAGCAGAATTTAAATGCTGCCCATGATAGGTAGAAAATCTATGCTGATAGAAACAAAACCCACAAAGAATTTAAAGTGGGTGACCATGTGTTCCTAAAAATAAAGGCCAGGAGAAGTTCCCTGAAATTGGGAAATTGTTCAAAGCTGACAACTCGTTATTGTGGGTTGTTTGAAATCCTAGAAAGAATTGGACCTGTAGCATACATGCTTGCTTTACTTGCATCATTGAGTATTCATAATGTATTCGATGTATCATTGCTTAAAAATTATGTACCTGATACTAATCATGTCACTGATTGGAATGTGATTTAGGTGGAGCAAGAAGGGGACTTTCAGGTGCATCTGGTGTGCATATTGGACTAGAAGATCAAGCAACTCTGGAATCGAGTCGTAGGGATAATAAAGGTACAATGGACTTGGTACGGTCTTGAGGATGCGGCTTGGGAGCATGAAGAGGATATGCGGGCCGAGTATCTGCATCTTTTTGAAAACTATTAAAGTTTTGATTGTATGTGTATATATAATGCACTGAGGACAATGCATAATTAAGGGGGAGGGGAATGTAATACCCCTAGGCCAAACCCCAGTTGTACATAAAAATGTAAATGTTTTATAGGCTGGTGAGCCAGGTTGTTATAGGCCAGAAGGCTTATGTGATTATTAGGCCGGGGAGCCTGGATGCTAAAAGCCAGTGAGCCTATTTTTGTAATACGTAAAGACTCATATTATTAATGAAAACACACTACTACATGCAGACCGATACACAAATGAGTATGGGGGGGTAAAATCCACTAGAAAGGGGAAAGGGGGGGCTAAGAGTCTAGGAAGGGGATAAGCTAGGGCGATCAATCCCATTGGAATATTATAATATTATTCCTTAAATCTAAAGTAATGGATATATGTATGTATATCCTAAGTCTCAAAGGTAGGTACAAGGGAGTTCCTTGGAGTGCCAAGTGTCCTAAAAGACACATGCATATCTATATCTATCTATCTATCTATCTATATATATATATATATTGTGGATATAGCACAAAGGAGGGGGGGTTGATATTATCGTGAGTATTAATGGTGGCTACAGGGAAGGAGCTGTGAGTGGTACCAGACGGTACTGGAATGCGATGAAGAATATGCACTTGTACTGTTAGTGCGGGGAGGGGATGGATTGAAGAAGCGGTTGTCACTGTGTTACAGAAGAAGCAATTTGTGAGGCCCATGAGTAGTTCTCTGGGAGAGAGACTACTCAGGGTTGTTCCCTGATGCATTGGAAAATAGCTACGAGGCTCTGAGATTTCTTGTTCGGCTTGTTGTTGAAGACTCAGAAGAGAAGTGGGGCATCCAAGGGACTGTTGAGAAGAGAAGGAGCATACTTTATGGGGTGGGACATGTTAGCACTCTGTAATTTTCCCAAGGCTGTAAGGCAGTCACAGAGGCAACATCAAAACCACTTCGAGTCTGGGATCTAGCCCTCCGAGACTCAGAGAGGGATCTCTCTGTCTGATATAGCTTTGTTTTAATAGGTATTAGGCTAGCTATGAAAGTATGGGGTTGGGGCTTTTGAAAATATTTAGATGAGGACGTGGTTGACGAGTTTCTCAGATCACCATTGGGCTATGGGGTCGGTTTATAAGACAATGATCAAATCAAATCTAGAGGTAAATGTCTCCACAGGGCAAGATAGCAACAACTGTTGGATCGAATCAAGTTTAAAGGGTGTCGATTTGAGGAAGAAAAGGGAGAGAAAAAACTGAGCAAATGAGCAGTTAAGAATTCATAGACTGAGTTTTAGAAGAAAACATAAAGATTATTGAAAAATTTGGACAAAGAGTATGCACGCATAAATTCTTCTCCATTAACTGTTTTTCAATAATAATAAATGAAAATGTTTGAATGATAGGAGAAAGATGGCTAAAAACAGACAAGGGACACACCACCAACACTGCTACACGAGAATCCTGTAAATCATTTCCTCCATTACTGATTTGGCATTCCAAAATTACAGAGAAACCTCTTGAAGTAACCAGGCCCACAGTCCAGCCAAAAAGGGCCAAAAATCTTTACACAGGTCGAACCCTTTTACATTAAAATCCTCTCAATAAATAGTATAGACCATACCCATAAGTTTTCCAAGTCGGTTTGACCGCCATCGGCCAAAAATAGCCACTAATCCCACAAAATTTGGAGCTCTCTGCCATGAAAGAAGGACCGGTTTTCTGTGAAAAAGGGGTTCGAACAGACATGTTTTTCTCTTGAATGATGACACCTGGGAGAAAACTGAAAGAGGTTATTGTAGATGGGAATGTTCTGGACAAAAAACTCCTTCGGTTTCTCCAAATTCGTCCCCAGCTGGCTGTGACAGCTCCTGCAAGATCGAGACTGTAACGGAAAATTGAAAATATGGAAAAATAGGCCTCGAAGATGTCTTCGATTCTCCCTGCTCGTAACTCCATTGCAAAAAATGAGAGAGGTTTTTGTTCCTCAGCCAGTGATGAGAAAAAACCTCTCTCAGATTTTTAAAATCCATCTCCGTTTTCCCAGAAACTTCCTCGGACGAACACATTCGGAAACAAGCAAAAATTGGGCAAAAATGGGAAAAGTGGTTTTTTGGTGAAAAGCGGTATTCCGTACCCCCCCTCTCGTTAAATTCCGGATGGTGAGGGGGGGTCCGGAATTTTTATGGGCCGTGGATTTTTTTTGATGTGATGCGTGATGAAATGGAAGTGCATGAAGTTTAATGGGGATTCCAGACCCCCCCTCTCGTTAAAGTCCGGAAAGTGAGGGGGGGGGGTTCGGAAATTTTATGGTGCGTTGATTTATTTGTATGGGATAGTGGATGGGGGCGCTGGTGTTAAATGTGAGCGGGAGTCTATGTAAGTGGAATGTGACGTAGGGGTGAGGTATGAGGGAGTTGAGTGGAGTGTGACGTATGGTAGGAGGGTGAGGGGGTAGGCTTAGGATAGGTGAATTTCAAGTTTTGTTTTTAGTTTTGTTTATTACGTGCTTTTGTATACGTTTTTATTTTAATTATTATATATTTGTTTTATGTTTGTTTTTAATATATTTTTTATAATATGTTTTATATTTTCATTCAAATGTTTATATAACATAATTTGTATTATATTTTTGTTTTGTTTTTTGTTTTTTAATATTTTGTTTTTTATTCTTTTTGTTTTAATATTTAATAT
>JZKD02S2070715.1:10570-41730 GCA_000966675.3 Picea glauca | reverse complement strand
TCTATCAAGGCTTTGAATTCCTTGAACTTGTTGAACACTTCATCTTTATATTTCAAGAAATATATCCAGGTTTTACGAGAGTAATCATCAATGAATGATACATAATATACATACCTACTAATAGAGGATGATGGCATTGAGCCACACACATCTGAATGAATGAGTTCTAGGACTCCTTCTGTCTTGTTGTCCCTCTTCGAAAACAGGTTCTTGATGTTCTTCCCTTGTGCACATCCATTGTATATGCCTTTATGGTCACCTTTGAGTTCTGGTAAACCTGTGACCACTTTGCATATGTATGGTAGTGCCTTGTAGTTGATGTGGGCTAACCTTCTATGCCAAAGTTCACATGAGTTTTCAATGGCGTGGGTCATGGAAGCCTCTGAGTGACCCTTTAGTTTATACAAGCCATTTTCTTCACTTCCGATGATGATTGTTTCATTTAAGGTTTCCCCTTTAGCCCACATAAGAACTTCTCCATCTATAAAGGAAATGTTGAAGCCTTTATTTTCTAAAGTTGAAATGGAGAGTAGGTTCTTCTTCAAGCCTGGTACATATAGTACATCCTTCATTTTTAGTGAATTCCCAATTCAGTTTATGGTTTGATTCTCCCACTCCCTTGATGGGATATTGGTAATCATCTCCAAGTGTTACTTTCTGAAAAAACTTATTTTATGAGATACAAGAGAGAATGTTTCTTTGTCCCGTCATGTGCTTGGATGCACCAATATCAATGAGCCAAGTGTCCTCTCCGGGTGTTACAGATCCTGAGAGGGCCGAGATCAAGACATGGTCTTTGATCTGCTCTCTTATCATCTTTGTGGGTGGCTCTTCATCTTCGACTACATGGGCATGGAGCCTCTTATGTTTTCTCTTGTATTCTTCTTGTTTGGTTGGACAAAACTTCGCAATGTGTCCCATCTTGTCACAATGATAGCATTGAACAGATGAGTAGTCCCTTTCCTTTCGTTGTCCTTTTTTCTGAAATCTCCTTGGACGAGATTCTTTATGATTGAATTTGTTTGACTGTTGAGGATATTTATGAGTCTCCTTTTGGAAGTAGGGTTTCTTCCTTCCTCCTTTGGTGTGAGTAGTTAGGGCTTGATCATCATCTCTTGCTAGTAACGCTTCACGATTCGCTATTCTTGTTTCTTCTTGGATGCATTCTTCCCATAGACTATCAAACTTCAGTTTCTCTGTTCTGGCACATATCGTTTGGATGAATGCATCCCAAGGACTTGTGATACCATTTAGGGCTGTCATTATGAGTTCGTCTTCGTCTATGGTATCTCCAATGGATTCTAGCTATTCTCTGAATTCTGAGATTTTGGAGAAGTATTCTTGAATCATTTCTCCTTTCTGCATTCTTGTATTCTTCAGTTGAGTTCTTAGATTCATCTTCTGGTTTATGTTCTTTCCCTCATATAGTCTAGTCAAGGCATAAAACATTTATTTCGGAGTCTTCTTGGATGAAACATAAGGAATTAGGTGGTCTTTGATTGAATCTACAATGATTCTTTTATCCCTAATTGTGTCATTTTGATGCTTTGCATTTTCTGCAGCATCGACGGGTTCCGATACTTCTTCTTTAACGAATCTTGCTAGGTCATTCTCTTCAAGAATGAGGCCAATACTATACTTCTAGGCACGAAAGTTTTCCACTCCTTCTAGCTTGTCAACAATCTTAACGCTTGCAGACATCTTTACCTGGAGCTAGGAAAATGACCGAAAAATGAAAGTGCTCAAAATAAAAAAATGAACTTACCAGGAGGTGCGCTTGGCTGAGGCGAGTAGCCTAATGTGTTTGGATCTGAGAAAATCCAACTTTTTCTCCTCCAAATTTGATCTACGGATTTCTGGATTGGTGCTTCTGGTACCTCTGGTACTTCTGGTACTTCTGGTACACTGGTTTTATGGTACTTTTGGTACTTTGTGAAACTAGGGTTTCACTTTTCGGGAGATCCAACCACTGAAAAGGTGCGCTAAGAGTGTCAAAGTGATCCTTAGGGGAGGGCACACTTTTCTAGAAGGTTTTTGGGTTGAAAAGTTTCACCATCAAAAAGCCCTAATTTTCATGTACGACAACAGTGACGTTTTTCACTCTTGTGAAAGATGCTTCCTTCAGCTTGGCTCTGAAACCATGTTAATGTTTAAGCCATTATTATAGTTCTTTTAATTTCATTAGATAACAATAGCATAATCCAAGATCACTGAGAAATACAAAATCACAAGAGACACAACATTTATCCTAGGAAACCCTCTAGGGGAAGAAAACCCAGCAAAACTTCCTTAATATAGATAGCCAGTACAATGCTAAGAGATCTCTTAAAATAATGCAGAAGATCCTCTCCCAGATATGTGCCTCTCTCTCCTTCTTCTTTAACAGCAAATCCGAAACTTGTCTCTCAAAATGAGCAAGCGTGTTGTGTGTCTAAGTGAGGCGCTAGCCTCCTTATTTATATTAGACTGGCACGTGTGAAGTGTCTCTTCACTGGCAGGGCTGACTTCTCAAACTGGGTGGTTATAACCACCTTTAATATTTTATGGGGCCTCTTTAATATCTCCTGGGGTTGACTTTTTATTCTGCCTATTATAATTATCATTTGACCAATCCGCAAAACGGGATTTGGTCCTATTACAATAGCCGACATGATCAATCCACAATGGGGATTGATCCAATGAATAATATATCAAATAATAATAAGAATACTATTTCTAGTTACATTATTTCAACAGACCTGACGCTTCTCCATGACAAGAAGGCTCAGTATCAATGATGTGGCTCATGGCTGAAAAGTAGCTCAAAAATCTCTTTGGTATTTTTCTCTCTCGGGATGTGCCTTGAGGAGTTGCATGGCCCTCTACCTCTTGCAGATGTTTGTCAAGACCAGGCAGGATTTTTATGGCCTACTGCAATGTCTCTAGGGATATCAACTGGAGCAAATGGATCAGCTGGAAAAACTGGATCAACTAGAATAATGGTTTTCTCTCTCTGAACTGCTAAAGGGGGAGAAGGTATTGTCTCGTTGTCAATATCCATCTGAGATTCTCTAGATCTTTGAAAGGCTATCTATTCTTCAAATATAACATCTCTACTCACCTCAATCTGTCTCTGACCATTGATGTAGATCCTATATGCCTTTGAAGATTCATTGTATCCCACAAATGTACCCTTTATTGTTGAGGGGTCTAGCTTGGATCTCTTTTCTTTGGGTACATGAAGATATATTGTACACCCAAATATCTTGAAGTGTCCTACCTCAGGATTCACTCCTTTGAAGGCTTCTTCGAGAGTTATGTTCTTAAAAATCTGGTGAGGACTTATGTTTTGAACATATACTGTTGTCATGCATGCTTCTTCCCATAGAATCATAGGTAGACTCTGATCATGTATCATTTCTTTGGTTGCCTCGATGATGGTTTTGTTCTTCCTCTCTGCAACCCCATTTTGCTGAGGATTGTAAGGAACTATGTACTCGCTCTGAAGTTTGAAGGACAAACATCTTCCTTTGTTGTTAACCTGCCTGGAATAAGAAAACAAATGAAAAGAAACAAAACAAGAATATCTCCTAGAGGAGAATAATGAGTACATCTCTAGAATCAAAACAATTTAAGGATTGTTGTCACAACTACAACACCTACTTGTAATGTAGCAAACTTAGAAATGTAGGTTAGAGGCATGATGACTAAAACAATAAAACCTGGAGTCTTCACTTCCAGTGTGTCATTCCTCTAAATGCACTGAGATCCCTCTGGACCCACAATTTCAACAAAGGTTCCTTCCTCCTACAAGTACCCTCATGACAATGATACAAATAATATATACAAGTGCATACCTGAGAGTGATGATATGATTTCTCCAATGGCACCTAGCTGATCTCTGATATCTTACATCTTCATGAAGAAGATAGCAACGGTGTCACCGTTTGTCATCCTGATATTTTGAAGTTGGCCCTTCAATGTAAGAGCTTGAGTAGATGATTATTTCCCTTGCCTTGATGGCATCTTCCTTCCTTTCTTCCTTCTCTTCATCGGTAGTTGTCTCTAGTAAATCTTTTTGTATCACCCACAATAGATCTTCCTCTTCAAGAGTGATTTGAAGTCTTGACTTCCAGGAACTGAAGTTGCTTGATCTATCAAGCATATCTTCCACCAAGGATATGTTCATCATATTTTCAGATTCTTCACAAACCCTTACCAATTGGGCTAGGAAACCTAACGGCTAGGCTAGGCTAGCAATATTAGGTTTTGTTGGGCTTATGACTACAAACAATAATCCTTGAAAGTCAAAAGAACACTGGTGTTCTGAAAATCTCCTTCAATGAGCTGCAGAAACCCTAGATATAAATTTTCTGCAGAAAATTGTGAAACCCTAGGGCCAAAAACCCAAAATTCTCGGAATTGCAATCTGAGAGTTTTTGGAGGTGCGTTGAGGGAGGTCGTACACCCCTATGCAATTTTTAGCCCCAACATTTCAATATTAAGCGCTGGAACACCCAAAAAAGAGAGGGTCGTACGGAATTGCAGAAACCCTAGAAGGTCGTATAGAATTGCAGAAAGGAGGATGATTGGCTTTAATGCTTGTGCAATGGGTTCTTCAAGACCTATTTTATGATACCATGTTTAATTTTCACCATTCTTTGCTCAAGCATGAGGTTTATTTCATTTTATCATTTACTTGAACCATAAAAAAATGCAGCTACACCATTCACAATTGTTGCAATAACCAAGATCACAAGAAGAAATACCATGCACAAGAACACAAGAAATATCTTGGGAAAACCCTTCTAAACAAGGGAGAAAAACCCAACAATCCTTTGCTATATTCTCAAGAGAATATCCTCCAACCATGAAACCCTAATCCACACAAGAGGGTGATCTACTACCTTGAAACTTGCACCCAAGAGAGGTGCGCACTTCAGCCCTAGAATATGTACTTGCTGAAATATCCAAATGACAAGTGACTTGTGTGTTTCCTTAATGGGAAAATCACCTTTATTTATACTAGACCAGACAGACCAAAAATGGTGTCTATTGGCACAACAGGGCCGACCTCAATAACTCATAAAATAATTAATTATTATAATAAACACTAATTATCTTTCACATATGGTGGAGCCAACCTGTACCCTTTACATCACAATTAGGGTTAGAAGTAAATCTTACTATGAGACAATATAGCAAGTGATATCACACATCCACTAGTGCTCATCCACTAGGGGCACATCCACCTATGAAAAACCATAGGGACGTCCTACTCAACAGATCTCTATCTCACCGATTCCACAAGAGAATCATATGGAGTACCATCTCAAGCTTGAGTCAACTGAGTCCACAAGGCAAGAGACCACACGTCATAACAATTCAGTCCAGAGTCTGGCGCACACCCATCACATGGCCACCTTCACCCCACACAGGGGTACACATCATTTCATCTCAATATAGAGAGGAACGACACACCCATATCATGGGAATCCTCACCCCACACAGGGGCACACATCGTCTCATCTCATTCCAGAGAGGAAACGACACACCCATCTCATGGGAACACCCAACACATGGGCTCTCTCACAGGTTGACTCACCCAATATGTGTCATGGAGGATGTCTCACGAAGCTGTAATCATCAACAATTTTAAGGATGGAAATTTATTTTTAAATGTAGAAACATCGGTTAATCTTATGAGCCCTTAATATGCAAAATGTAAAATGTTTGGCAATAGTTTTGTAAAAATATTCAAACTTCTAAGGATTTTATATAGTTTCTATAAAATTTTGGTGATTTTTAAGGTAAAATATTTTTACTCCATGGAATTTGGGAAAATCATTTTTAGAAAAATGGGAAATTGACAAATCTATTTTTGGGAAAAACCATTGGAAATTAGCCCAATTGCGAAATTAATCTCCTAAAATCATCTATGTTGGTGAACCACTCAAACTGATATTTTGTCTTCAAATTGCAAAATTTTCTCCACATCTTTGATATTCTTTGACTAATATAATTGTTGCATAAACCCATAAATGAAAAATATGTGACATCATGGCTCACAGTTCCGACGACACAAGGTTCCTTGGACGAGTTGCAGGAATGGGAGTTGCAACGCAGAATAGTTCCCTGACGATTTGTAGCAATTGTACTTCAGGTGAGTTGCAGCACGTGGAGTTGCAACAATTGTACTTCAGGTGAGTTGTAGCACAGGTGGAGTTGCAACAACTGTACTTTAGGTGAGTTGCAGGAATGAGAGTTGCAGCAACGAGAGTTGCAGCAACGAGAGTTGCGGAAACGAGATTTGCAAAGCAGAATAGTTCCCTGGTGAGTTGCAACAACTAAAAATGAGTATTGCAACCACTGAAAATGAGTGTTGCAACAACTAAAAATGAATGTTGCAGCAATTGGAATAAGAACATCCCCTGTGGAAACATCAAAATCTGCACAACAACTTGTTTGGCATATCATCTTTGCAAATTAACTCAAAGATAAATGCAAATATGATATTTTTCTAATGTTGAGTCGTAACTTCTTGTAAAGTACTAAAGAAATGTAATGGAGACACATTAAGTCTAAATCCTGCACAATGATGGATTGATATGTGGTCTAGGTAAGTGGAAAGGGGTTAAAGGTAGGGAAAAATGGTATAAAAAAGATGTCATTTCTGGAGCCCATCTATGTGTTCTACTTTATTGATTTTTGTCATGGATTTATTTGCAGTGGGTGTAATTCCTTTCCAACAGGACATGCAATATGTGGATGATTTATTCAAGTATATGCCAATGTGTTTTCACATGTGATGGGTGGAGGATCTACTTCATTGATGGCTAGTATGTGATCTAGATTTCAAAGAGTGTAATACTTAGGAGAATTTGTGATAGGTGGTTGATTTGTCATACTATATCCAATGTTTGGAGTGTCCTAACTCCTGTGATAAGCATGCTTAAACATTTGATTGTTTATTAATTTTCCAAACCCAGGATGTATTGATTCACTACGTGATAGATTGATGATTATTGAATAATTTGTTTTGGTTGAATTATGAATCAATGGTTTTAGGGATGTCAATCATGCTCAACTTCAATTATTGTTGCAATTAGAGTAAACTTTCAACATTACCCCTTGGTTAAACATATTGTACATTTATGGAGAGATTGATCATGGATATGATGGACAAGGTGATGCTAAGCTAGTGGTGATGGGTCATCATGTGCATTTGTATTTTGTGCCTAATTTTGGAGCCTTGGATGTTTCATGTTATATCTTCATGTGTATTATTTTCTTAAAGCATTGGCATTGAAGAAGGGTGTGGAAGGCCTAACTTGGAGATAGGTTCAAAACTTATGGTGGTGAAAGCAGTGATTGATTCCAAGATGGAAACTTATGGGAGTAGTGATGAGTATTAGTGGCAAGGTTGTTGGATTCTATCAGGTTGAGGGAGTTGACCTTCATGATACTCTTTTCTCTAGATTTTATTAGTGAAAGGGAGGTGTCCTTCATGAGTTTTTTGTCTCAATTGTCGAAGGTTTTGAGCTGCATGAAAGGGATTCTCTTGCTCACAATGTGATGAAAACTCTTTATGGGTCGATGTGCCTTTCATGATTTTAGGATCGATGTGTTGAGATTAATACAGTAGATTTTATCTTGTCTTTTGATGGATCTAATCCACTTTCTTGGTCTTGTTGGAGATGTGATTATCTTTGCAAGATGCCTTGAAACAACTTGTAATGTGGTGTCAAAATATTTTTGGCTTGTGATGATGACTCTAGGGATGTTGGAGATTGATAGCTTATTATTGATATCTTCCTTGTTCTAAAGTGATTTCATAGTTCAGCAAGAAGCAATGATCCATGGTTATGTTCCTTCAGTTTCACAAATGGCCATTGTTCTTTTGGATCCCCTGGAAAAGGGAAGAGGGAGTAGCTTGGTTTGGTAATGTAAACCTAGTTTCTTTCTTCTATTCTCCTTGCATTTTAACCATTTATAATCCAAGTTGTAGATTGTTTGGTTGATTGCTTGAAGAGGGACACACCTTTGTGAGCAGTGACTACTTGGGTGTTGAGGTGTGCAAACCTATACCTATGGGTGTGACTCTTGAAAAGTAGGAATGATGTTATATCGTGATGGAGAAGAATTCTTTTAGTTTTGTGGAGGCACTAAAGTTACAAGTTGTATATTTAGAGAGAGTTGATGAGTGTTATAGAAAACATTTTTCTCCTAGGAAACCCTCATCATATATCCTAGGAAAACATCATATATCCTAGGAAACCCTCATGGGGGAGAAAACCCAGCAAAAAATTCCTTAATATATATTGCCAATACAATGCCAAGACAATAAACCAAACACTAGAGAATATCCAAGACTAAGCAATGCACCTCTCTCTCTTTCTTCCGACAACTGCAACTTCCTTCAAACTTGCGCACTAGATGAGAGACTTGAGCGTGTTCAAAT
Organism: Picea glauca; assembly: GCA_000966675.3. Lineage (NCBI taxonomy): Eukaryota > Viridiplantae > Streptophyta > Pinopsida > Pinales > Pinaceae > Picea > Picea glauca. Next base: position 33,290 of record JZKD02S2070715.1, on the reverse strand, counting down.
GAGGAACACTCATCACTTATTTATACTAGTTGGAAGACGCTAGGGAGGTGTCTCTTCATCAAGTAGGGCCAACCTCTTCACTTAGTGGTTATAACCACTTTAATTAGTCATGGGGGCGGATTCTTAATTAGCATGATATAATCAGGATTTAACCAATCCAAGAAAAGGGATTTGGTCATACATAAGCCCCGACATGATCAATCCAATAAATGGGATTGATCTATAAGTAAATGATTCAATAATAAATAGAATACTTTCTACAGTTACAATATTTCAACACTCCCCCTTAACAAGAAGGGTATTCTACTAACATAGCTCAATACAACATCATCAGGAGAGAGAGATGGCAACAACATCATCAGCATCTGGAACACTGACTGACACATCTATAATCATCAGAATTTTTTCTCATCATCAATATTATTATCTTTCACAACACGGAGCTGGAGTAGCAGCATCATCATTGTTCACAACATGGAGCTCGAGTAGCATCATTATCATCTTTAGCATGAGTCTAAAGTATCATCATCAACATATTTAGCATGCGGCTAAAGTAATACCATCAACATCTTTAGCATAAGGATAAAGTATCATCATAAACATCTTTAGCATGAAGCTAAAGTATCATCATCACCATATTTAGCATGAAGCTAAAGTATCAACAGCTTGAGGCTGGAGCAACATCATCATCGCACGAGGATGGAGCAACATCATCATAGCACGAGGTTGAAGCATCATCATCACCAGCATGAGGCTGGAAATCATCAGCATGAGGCTGGAACAACATCAACGTCAACACGAGGCTAGAAATCATCAGCATGAGGCTGGAACAACATCAACGTCAACACGAGGCTGGAAATCATCAGCACGAGGTTGGAACAACATCAACATCAACACGAGGTTGGAAATAATCAGCACAAGGATGGAACAACATCAACATCATATGCAACACAATGAGGCAGGTGCAACAACATTTTGTGGTACTCTGACAGATCCAAAGGATCTGCCCAGGAATCAAAAGATTCCCTAGGATTTAAAATCCTAATGGAGCTACCACGTGGTACTCTTACAAACCCAAAGGATTTTCCCAGGAATCATAAGATTCCCTAGGACATAAATCCTAACGGAGCTACCACTATTGACCAAAGCTAGCATATACATGCACAAGTACTCTGACAGCCCATCCTTATGGACCTTCGAGATCTGTCCAGGGATGATCAGTCCCCTAGGATATAAAATCCTAACTGAGCTACCAGCTATTGGTCAGGGTACCATAGTATCATCAGCATCACTCCCCCTTTCGAGGGATATCCTTTCGAACTATACCAAGCTTGTCTCGAAAGTTATCAAACTTTACACGAGACAAAGGTTTGGTCCACACATCTGCAACCTGTTCATCTGTGCCAACATATTGAAGCTTTAACAACTCCCCTTTGCATCATATCATGAATGAAGTGATACCGGATATCTATGTGGTTCGACTCATCATTGAACACATGGTTCTCCATCATCTTTATACAACTTTGGTTATCACATAGAATCATGGTGGTTTCCATATCCAAATCAAATAGGTCTGTCAATGACATCAGAAGCCATATGGCTTCACAACTGGCAGAACACGCTGCAATGTATTCCACTTTTGTCGTGCTGAGAGAAACACTCGATTTCTTCCTGCTCTACCATGAAGTCATGGCTAACCCCAAACTAAAACAACATCTTGAAGTGTTCTTTCTGTCAGAAACACTTCCAGCCCAATCTGAATCGGTATAACCAATCAGTCTAAAGTCATGATATCCATTATAACAGAGACCATATTCCAACGTACCCTTAAGGTATCTCATCGCATGTTTTGCAGCGACAAGGTTAACACGTCTGGGCTCTACCAGAAACTGACTCAAAGGTGTTCACAACAAAACATATGTATGGCCTGGTATTTTTCAGATACATGAACGAACCAATAATATGTATGTATAGAGTAGAATTAACCAATTCCGACGAAGTATCTACCAAGAGCTTCAACATTGTTTCCATGGGTGTGTTCATGGATTTACATTCCAACATGTAAATCTCTTATGTATTTCAACTGCATACTTCCCTTGGTTAAGGAAGATCTTCTCTGGGCTCTGTCAAACTTCGAGACCTGGGAAATAGTGCATCAGGCCTAGGTCTTTCATCTCAAATTCTGCAACAAGATTCTTCTTACAATCTGTGATGAGATTTTCTTCTCCACTTAAGAATAAGTCGTCCACATACATCAATAATATAATTGGCTCATCATTCATAACCTCGAAGTAAAGGTTAGAATTTATCTTTACTCTTGGTAAGGCCCAAGTTCATCAGAAAACTGTTAATTCTTCCATACCAAGCTCTAGGAGCTTTCTTCTTCTTTCATACACGATTCTTGTACTTTGAAACTAAATTTTCACATCACATTGTGCCAACCTGGTACACTTGCTCAGATGCAACTCAATCTACACAATCATGTGTTAGCTTTATGTTCTTTCTGCAAAGCACTATCTATATCATTGCCTAAGAGTATGTCCTCTCCTCTTTCTGCAACTATTCCTTCTGGAACTGGGACTGTACACCTACATCTTCTCTAAGGATAAGAATGATTGCTCCATTCTCACTGTGACTGTTGAAATCTGAGAGTAACTCTTCTACTTCATTACAACAACAACTTCATCTTAAATTGAGAGTGGCTCAATAATTGATATTGAAGATAGCTCTTCTCTTTTCATGGAGGTAACTCTATCTGCTATTGTAGTCATGTTTCCATGGCCCGATTAATGTACTACACCATCTGCCCGACTAATGGTTGTTCTGGTTGTCTTCATGAATACTGGAACTATTCTTTCAATTACTATAGTAAGTGTCTCGTCATAGTCTTCTCCCTCTTGCTGGGAGAATCCTTTGGACACAATTCAGTCTTTGTACATCTACAACATGCTTGATATGTTAGATCAATATTGGAATTCAACACTAACTTCCCTTCTAGTCTCACGGAAAAATCCATATCCCAATTTTTCTGACTGGCTTCATTCTTTGTCACTAAAACAATGGAATCTTCCCAAGAGATTTCATATCTCCTAGAAGTCTTTGAAGCTACAGTCTAGTCTTCTTATGGCATCTGTCTCCTAGTCCTAGAAGATGTCTCTTCATCTGATCCTTTCTGAGATCATGCTTACTTTGAATATTGATTTCTTCTAAGTCTACAAGGACTTCATCATCTCTTACAGGATATACTTGGTGTTGAATACCAAGTCTTAATATGAAAAGTTGAGTTAGACTTCAAACGAGTTCAGCTTCCTGTCAAGGTGGCTTCATTATCCTTTGAACAAGTCTAATGCAAGTTCTTGTTCTAATGATCGGTCATCTTTGGAGCCTTCTGCTCCTTACAATCAATCTCCATATGAGATACTCTGGATCTCAAAAGATAGATTCGTCTTCATCTTCTTTGGTACATGAATGTATATGGTCATGTACATAGTATGCTTCATGACTCATCTAATCTGTTTCCTTCTGCAACCTTCATTATAGTCTCCTTAGGTTTATCACATGTGACCTGAAACAAGGTCAACAAAACAACAAGAAAGAATAATACTCTTTTGATAATAGTAATAAAACAATAGGACGAATAATCGTCACAGTAGCTCCTTTAGAGATATCACTTGTGACCTGCCTGGAACAAAGATAAAAAGTAAGAATTACAATACGAAATGAGATCAACACTCTTCTAGTGTTGTGATCAAACGTTCCTCCATGGTAACCTGGAACCAACACAAGAGGTTTCTCCTTGAGGAGATGTTAGTTGTATCTGGTAAATGATTACAACAAGCATTTAACTCAATGTGCTTACATGCTACCAAGTATAATACTTTTCAAAGACTGCTACCTCAACTATAGTGTTTACTTGTAATGAGGTAGTTATCAACTTGTCATGTGCAACTTTGAGTCTTATCAACTTAATCAATCAAACCTGGAACCTGGAGTCTTGTCCTCAAGAATGAGTGTGTTGATTTTCTTTCAAGTCTCCTTCACTCAAGATGACAAGTGTTTTTCTTCAACCTATCCTCTGTAATAAGAAAATATGTTATCTTGACAAAAGTATAAGTTAGAGAATAAACTCTAATCTCAATCTAATACCTTGTCTTTAATTTGACCAAGGGTTAGTATGATGTTCATAACTTCAACATACAACCTAGAGGTCAAGATAATTTCATAACGAATAGATTCATATAAAATGATCAAACCTGAGGTGAATTATTCCTCTAAATGTGTTGGATCTAAGATCCTTATGGATATATGAAAAAATATTCCTTCTCCTGCAAGTACCCTTTAGAATAATAATGCATTTTAAACACATGTAAGTACATACCTCTGACAATATCTTGCTAGGGTAAGGTGAACTAGGATAATAACACAACAGTCCCAATACTTCACAAAAAGATTTATTGCAATTGGTATTGTAGTTGGTGTTGGCACTACAACTGGTGTTGCAACTGGTATTGTAGTTGGTGTTGGCACTGCAACTAGTGTTGCAACTGGAATTGTAATTGGTACTACAACTGAAACTGGTACTGGTACTACAACTACAACTACAACTTAGGGTTTTATGAGGAAACCCTAATTTTTCAACTTTCAAATTTTGGAATTCTAATCTAGGGACTAGATGAGGTGGTTGAGGTGAGTAGGCTGGAGCTGTTTGTTTTCAGAAATTTCAAGTTTTACCCCTTCAAAATTGACCTGCGCCATTTCTGGACTGGTACTTTTGGTACTGGTTTTGGTTTCCTAGTTTTCTGGTTTTTCTAGTTTTCTGGTACCAGCCAAAACTAGGGTTTGACTTTCTGGAGGCTCTAGCCACTAAAAAGGTGGGTGCTAAAGAGTTCGCTAGGCTAGTGCGCACTTTCCTATATGGTTTTTAGGTTGTAATTCTCTTCCAATAAAAATTCCTAATTTTCTTGTACGACAATAGTGACATTTTTGGTTACCCAATGAAAGGTGATTTATTCAGTCAAGCTCTGATACGATGTTGAATTTAGAGCTTTTATTAAGTTCTTTTCAATTTATTAGAAAATAATAGCATAAGCAGGATCACTGAAAGAAACACAATCACAAGGTACACAACATTTATCCTAGGAAACCTTCATGGGGGAGAAAACCCAACAAAAAATTCCTTAATATAGATTGCCAAAACAATAAACCAAACACTAGAGAATATCCAAGACTAAGCAATGTACATGTCTCTCCTTCTTCCAGCAACTTCAGCTTCCTTCAAACTTGCACACTAGATGAGTGACTTGAGTGAGTGTTCAAATGAGGAACACTCCTCACTTATTTATACTAGTTGGCAGGTGCTAGGGAGGTGTCTCTTCATCAAGAAAGGCCTACCTCTTCACTTAGTGGTTATAACCACTTTAATTAGGCCTGGGGGCTGACTTATTAATTAACATGATATAATTAGGGTTTGACCAGTCCACAAAAGGGGATTTGGTCATACATAATACCCGACATGATCAATACATAAAAGGGGATTGATCTATAAATAAATGACTCAATAATAAATATAATACTATTTGTAGTTACAATATTTCAACAGAGCATACTTCATGGAGGTTGGTGATGGACCTAGACACATATGTTAGGAGGAGCATTGTAGCTTAGTGTCCACAATGGCATGCATGTTGAGGAGCATTGTGCATAGGTGGACATGTGGCACACAATTAGAGGAGAAACTTTCTTGGGAACACTTGGATAGCAGACCTACATTGAAGAGTGAGCATTGAACTAAAAACCTATTGCAAAGTGCACCATCTTGGAGGAGGGGCGTTGAACCCAAGGAGGATCATGTTTAGAGGGTGTTTCACCTTGGGGGTTGGATAAACCATAGTTTGTCATGTACAATCTTGTATCATAGAGTGATCCATGTGGGGTTTCCTTGTTAGTTACTTGTGTTGACTCTTTTCCTTCTTTTATGTTAGCCTCCCTCGCCTATTGTGTATATAAGGGAGGACAAAGCTCTTGTATTCATGATCATCATTGTACTCTATATCTTTACTTGTCTTGGAGATGTCTTGTAGAGAAAAAGACATTAGGGTTCATGAGGAGATACTAGAAGAGAGATGTCTTGTAAAGAGCAAGACTTTAGTTTTCATGAGGAGATCCTAAGGGAGAGACATCTTGTAAGGAGCAAGACACTACGATTCATGAGGAAACCCTAGAAGAGAGACATCTCGTAGAAATTAAAATGTTAGGGTTCATGAGGAATCCCTATGAGAAGACAAGGAGAGAGAGAAAAACATATTGGATGTTCTCAAGAAGATTTCTCTTGTGAAATGATAAGGTTTGAGCTATGCACGTAAAACTTAGAGAAGAACATGATGTTGGAGGTGATGAAGGTTCTTGTGGCTTTTGTTGTAGCACTAGAGTTTCTACCCTAGTGGATGGCACATAGTGGAGAAAACGCCTTGGATGATATTGTATCCTTGTTCTTGTGGGATGCGAGGCTTGGGAAAGATCGTGGAGAGACGAGCTTGATGAGTCTTGAGCTTGGTGTGATGCCTTGCTTGGAAGAAGACTCTGTTATGTATCATTGATGTTCCATGGAAATATGTATGCTTGTGTTGATGAAAAATTCAAGACCTAGGGTTTGAATACTCAAACCCTATGATGGACATGTAGAATTAGAGTTGGCACTAGAGTTGTCTTTCCATGTTCTTGTGTGATGCAATATGGTTAGGGTTTGTAAACCCTAAAGAAGAAAACAATGCTAGTGATGAGAGCTTGTGTCATACAAGTTTGTTGTATGTGCCAAGGATGACTTGTCGATGTTGATGCTAGCATGTTTAAGATCATTTGTGGTGGAGTGACCAGCTTTGGTTGGAAGTGACTTTTATCTAGGAGTTGATGGCTAGAGTTGTCTTATGGTTTCTCTAGCTCAGGTTTGGAGAGCTTGACTTGTCCAAATTTGTGATAAAACTATGATATATACTTATGCTTGATATTTATATATATGATGTTTCTCATTATCCAAATATTTTGCACTTTGCATATTTGATTTCAATTCATGTAATCTTCTTGATTGGGTAGATTCTAGCACTACTTGTTCATGTTGATTGTTGAATTCGTTAAGTGATTTCACACTTATCTTGACCATAAAGGAGAAAAATTATCGATGTTATACTCTGCCTTAATAAGAGAATCAGATCGATTATATGCATTCAACAATGTGCCATAAGGGATGTAGAATTGTGGTATTAAAATACACTTATATGGTATTTATTCTCTTGTGCTTCTAGGGGAAATTGGGTTGAAAGGAAGTGAAATATTATTTTTGTATTTTAATATTTCAGATCAGACCTAACATTGCAAATTCACAAGGAATAGATTCAAGAAACCTCAAGTAAACGAGATGAAATTTAAAAATTGCATTAAAGGTCAAATTTTCAAAATTTTGACAGTAAAAATATAGCAATTGTGCAAATACACAATAAATAGAAGATTTTGTCCATATTCTCGAAGTGGTAGAACATATTGTGCTATCTCTTAGGAGAAAAAGGGTTTCTCTTCACTTATTCATCCACAGAGTTAGCATCAACATAGAAAACAAAAGTCACCTCCTTAGTGTTAGAAATAAAGAGATGTGCTCGTTTTTCCATAGATAATATAGCAATATTGTCACCCAACCATAGGCTGAAGCCACCCCCGGGAACCTTGACCTTGACAGATAGAATAATTCCATAAGAAAACCCTTAGAACCAATAGCCAACCAAGGTATCATACTTCTCTCCAAAGCTAGCGCACTAAGAAGAGAGTCCAAACCATAACCAAGGTAGAAAGTCCAAACCATAACCAAAGTAGAAATTCCAAACCATAACCAAAGACCAAAATCCCAATTGCAGTAGTTGCAGTTGCACTCCAAACTTGTGCACCACTAGTCTATGTGAGTTGTGAGAGTATGTGTCAAATGAGCTCTAGCGCCCTCTTATTTATAGTCTTCCAAGTGACCTAACTAGGTCGACTTGTACTTCTAGAGGATAATAATTTAATATAAATTATTATCTTGAGTCGACTTGTCTTCTAGGGTTATTATCCAACGTTTTAGGGTTTCTCTTGCTTCCCAAAATATTCTAGTCTTGTCAAAGTTACACATAGAGGTTAATACCTCCTGCAACTACCATAATATTAACACTCCCTCCTAGTTAGGGAGGTATTAAAGGCAATGATCTTGAGAACAAACAAACCATTCAACCCATAGCATCATCATATCCACACAGGCTATCTCATGATCACGTAGATCAACTCACGAGCAACATCATCACTATCAATATCATTTGATAGCATCAACTGCATCATCTCTCGAAGCCATACTCCATCTGAGTAATCGAGAATGATGTTGAATAAGTCACTCGCTCCACAAAGTGATACAAGGACCATTCTTCTAATATTGACATATGTCCTAGAAGAATAATTGTTCCAATAGATGTTAAAAGCCACGCCATGGGCTACAAGGACCATTCTTCTAATCTGAACATATGTCCTATAAGAATGATTGTCTTGGACCATTTTCCCTCCAACCACTACTGTGAACTCATGGAAAATGTATGTCTTGTACCAATTTCTCCACTATAGTCATTAATGTGAACTCAGGGAGATGGACCATTCTTCTAATCCGGACATATGTCCTAGAAGAATAGATGTCCATGGTATATCAGCAATTTGTCCACCTAGACCATTTTCCACAAGTATAATGTCTATCCACTAACAATATTTCAACCTGGACCATCCTCCACAGCGAGGATGTTTGTCCATCAGCAATCTGTCCTGCCTGGACCATTCTCCGCCTGGAGAATGTCTGTCCATCAACACACTGACTATCCATCCAGTTGGAAATCATATCCAACATTGGTGGTAGTCTCTATGGCAATCAGAACAATGTCATCCAATACAACATAAATGTGTTTATTCATAGTAGTATACAAATACTATCCAGTGGTACACAACCACTCCTAGTAGCACACGGCTACTAACCAGTGACACATAGTCACAACCAGTGGAACACATCCACCATAGTAGTATACATCTACTATCTAGAGACACACAGTCTCAACAGCAATCATATCATCCGATATCAACTTGCATAATAATATCATGATACAAATTGAGTCATCTGGGCCAGTCCTCCACTCACATTTGTGATATCTGGAAGAGCATTTTCCCTCGAAAAGTAAAAAAATCATCCATGGGCTATCTGGACTATTCTTCCCAAGAATAGAAGAATAATTTTCCCTGATTTTTTATCCTAGACCATTCACCTAACTGGGCCATTCCTCCGACACTAATCACAATGCACCTTGGAGAGAATGAGTCTGACCTAGGGAATACATGTCCCTGATTGTTGAACCTAGACCATTCACCTAACTGGGTCATTTTTCTGGCACTAATCATGGTGCAACTTGGAGAGAATGAACCTTCCCTAGGGAATGACTGTATGTACCATTTCCTAATGAAAATGATTGTCCTGCACCAACCTCCTATACGGACCATTCTACGAAATTGCTCACAACTGTGAACTTAGAAAGAATGGCTGCCCAGAGAGACAGACCATTCTGCTTGACCACTACTCAGAGTGACTGCCAAGAAGAATGATTGTCTTAGACCATTCCCCCACACTGGCCACAAGGAGAATCATTGTCTATGGTACATCAACAATCTATCAGAATATTTTCATTATGAAAATGACTATCAAATATGGACCATTTTCCGAACTGGAAAATGCATGTCCATCGGAAATCTTGGGCCACTTTCTGGACTAGAAGGTAATTTCCCAACTTGGACCATTTTCTGAACTGGAAAATGACTTCCCATAAATCAATAACACATCAGTGCTCCCTCCCAACCTGGGAGTAATCTCTTTATTTTCCAATAAGGAAGTCATCTCCACGAGTACCAACTTGTCCCTTAAGTACACAAACTTTCCATCTTGGACAAAGGCTTTTCCAAAATATTTGTTATCTTGCTCATCTATGAAGATATACTGGAGAACCACTTCTCCCCTCTGGAATCTATCATGGAGAAAATAATACTCGATCTCAATGTGCTTCGACCTGTCATGGAACATTGGGTTCTCTGAAAGCTTCACACAGCTCTGATTATCACAATATATCACGATCAAATCCAGCACCTGGTCAAATAGTCCAGAAACCATCTTACTGAGCCACACTACTTTCATACAAGCATCACAAGCTGCAATATACTATGCTTCTACAATGCTTTAGTGCAACAGACTTGTGTTTCTTGCTAGCCCATGACATTGTGGCAAATCTCAAACTGAAACATATCCAAGTAGCACTTCTTTTGTCATCTGCACTCCCTTCCTATTCTAAATCGATAAATCCATGTAGTTGTATATCATAAATCAGACGTCTCACAAGGAAAATATCCAGCTGATTATTCTCCAAATACAATAACGAGCCAATCAATTGTCGATACAGAGACGGGTCTATTGGATCAGAGTCTCTCATCTTCTTCAGATCTATCATCATAGGATTTTTCCATAGATTTGCAATCCATCATTCTGAAGAATCATTTCAATACACTTCCTCTGTCATAGGAAGTTTTCACGAGCTTCTATTGTACATGAGAGGCTCTACACCAGGTTGTTTGAATCCACACAAGGTCTTCTTCTATCTTCATAAATGGGTCTCTTTCGGGTATACCTCAAAACCTTGAGGTTGTTCTATATGCTTCTCCTTAAATTACTCTATTGAGAAGAACAGTCTTACATCCATCTGATGTAAACTCCAACCCATGGATATTGCAAGAGATATAATGGCTCAGGTAGAGGTATGTTTGGTTACTGGAACAAGTTGTCATCATAATCTTCTCCCTCCTTCTGGGAGAACCCTCTAGCCTTGAGTCTCGCCTTGTATCTCTAAATGCTTTTTCACAATTTCTCACATACATTGTTCTTCATCATAACTTCATTCCATTCCTTTTGTTTGATTGTTTCTAGTGGGTTCAAATCGGTTCAATTGGTTGTTCTGACTTTTCTTTCTTTCTTGGAATCTTCATGTTCTTCCTCATGTTTCTCTTTAATGTTGGAGTCCATGGAATCTTCTATATATTACATTCCTTTCTTTCATGAAGGCTCCAACTTTTTCCTTCCACCATAGAAACATAAATGTAGATGGACAACCAAGGAGATTCAAGGATTCTTTTCGAACAAGACTTCTTTTAGAGTCAATCTGAACACGTGATGCTTATCATGGTTGTTATTTCCAATGAAGAACATGGACAGATACTTCATGGACTCTTCAATGGATCATATCGTTGGGGATTAGCTCCCTCATAATCCCAGCTTCATGCCTGAATGAGCAATATGCATGCTCTTCTTTTGGAATTTTGTGATTAGCTCCCTCCATCTGAGAGAGGCCATGCTTTCGTCTATTGCATCTCTCTTTGTTGTATGCAAAGTGTCACAAGCATGTTATGGTTTCCTTTTGATTCCTGACTTCCTTCGAGTCTGGCTCCTCTAAGTCTCTTTAAGTTTGTTTCTATTTGTTTTGATTGTTGCTCATCTGGTAGTTGTGTCATCCTTATAAACTTCTTCTATGACAATTTCTGCAAGGATTGTTCATCAAACATATTTTACAAGGGTACCTTCCCAGAACAAGAACAACAAGATCAAACAAGAAATATCTATCTAGAGGAGATGTTAGTTCATCTTGCAAACAAGTACAATAAGCATATATAATAATGGTATTCATATGTAGTCAAGTATTTATTGCACCTAGCAATAATAGAACCTTTCAAAGACTGCTTTCTCAATTTGTAATGTAGAAACTATCACCCTTAATATATACAAATTTGAAGCTTTACCGATTTAATCAAACTTGGAACCCGAAGCCTCACTTGCTATGGAGGGTGTGATTGTTCTTCTGAATGCACTAAACCCAAGATTACAACTCGGACAAGGTCTCTAGCACTTTCCCTACAAACACACTCATGTTTTGCTAGATGATATAACATAGATAGCATATACAAGTGCATACCTTTGAAACCTTGTAGCATCGTCCATCTTGTCTTCCAATCTAAAACTAGATACCATCTTGACAAGAAGAGATTAGAAACTCAATCAGAAGATTCAATGATTAGAACAAGCTAGAAACTCTAAAATTTCAACTTTGACCACAAAATCAATTTGACCATAAGTCAACCTTTGAATTTGACTTTGACCAGACAACCTTTGACTTTGACCAATCAAACTTTGACTTTGACCAAAAATTTAAACCTAACATTTTTGCTAGTCGAGAGTACCAAGAGGTTCTCTAGGCTAGGGTGCACTAGGATGTCAAGGAGTTAGGTCAAATGCTTCACCAGAAGTGCGCGAACACAAGGGTTAGGGTTTGTTGCATCTACATAATTAGAAAACCTAGTTGCAGTTGTAACTAGTGCCACAACAAGCTTAACAAAGAACTATTGCACTACCTTCCAGTGGTTAGACTATCTTGAAGGTGTTGTGGGCCCATAACCTGTTAGAAATAAAGAGATTTGATCATTTTTCCATAGACAATATAACAATATTGTCACCCAACCATAGGCCGAAGCCACCCCCGAGCACCTTAACCTTGATAGATAGAATAAATCCATAAGCAAACCCTTAGAACCAATAGCCAACCAAGGTAGCATACTTCTCTCCAAAGCTAGCACACCAAGCAGAGAGTCCAAACCATAACCAAGGCAAAAATTCCAAACCATAACCAAAGCAGAAAGTCCAAACCATAACCAAAGACCAAAATCCCAGTTGCAGTAGTTGCAGCTGCACTCCAAACTTGCGCACCACTAGTCTATGTGCGTTGTGAGAGTATGTGTCAAATGAGCTCTAGCGCCCTCTTATTTATAGTCTTCCAAGTTACCTAACTGGGTTGACTTGTACTTTTGGAGGACAATAATTTAATATAAATTATTATCTTGAGCCTGTTATCCCCAGTTTAGGGATAACTAAGGAGATCATGTCTCGAGGCCCATAGGTCCTAGACATGGAGTACCGAGAGCTAGATCGACTTGAGCATGGCTCTGGAGGGCCCATCTTTTCTTCCTTCAGTGCCTCCACTTTGTCAGCAGCAGCAAAATCCATCACCTCATCCTGGTCCTGTAGCAGAAGTGGGTCTTTCTCCATGAGGTAATGAGTCTGGGTATCATGGTATGTGTCACTCTAATCCTCAAAAATTTGAATATGTGCATTTAATTATTTTTGTTTCTAACAAGTGATTGGATCTTATGCCCATCCACTTGACCATATCTGGGGGGGATGAAAGGATTCCCTAGTAAGCTTGTGCCCATAGGTTTTGAGTTTCCACTGGGGGATTCATGAGAAGCCATTGTTCGCTCCCACCATACTTACCACTTTCCATCTTTCTCCCACTCATTCATCCTATTACACTGGTCCGGGCATTAAGTTGGCCAAATATTTAAGGTTTGTACCATACCTTGTGGGAAGAAGGGGCTAAAGGCCCAGAGGATAAAATCAGCTGGAAAAAGATAGAATCCAAAGAATGAAACCTCAAGATGCTTCGCCCAGGGATCCCCGAGAAAGCAGTAAAAGGCTTCTCAGCAAGAAACAGAGGGACCCATAAAAAATAATAAAACAAGACCTAGTTAGAGGATAGGGGGTCTCATCACGAGCCATCCTATTAGGTCCATGGGCATGTAGCGGTATGACACTACCAACAATTGGTCACCACGCCAGGGTAGTGGCTCTTGGTGGCATAGCTAGAGAAAGGGGGTCTCATCACGAGCCAACCTTCTCATTTCCGTGAAATTCTTGTGGGTAACATTTCCACCACTGGTCACCACTCCAAGGCAGTTTCCCCTCACTAGCTTCTTGAAAGAAAAATCAATAAGAATAAATATAAAAGGCATGAATGAGCTTGGAGACATTTTCATCCATGACAGGTGCAGCTCACCCTCTACAGAGGCACCCACAGGTAAGCCATGCATTTCCTTGCTATCATTACACCCCTTGTCCAGACATCCCTTACCAACTCATCCACTCACATGGATTGGATTTTATTTATCCTAGAAACAACCCACATCCAGTGAGCATTATCCCAATGGGACACCCTGTCACTTCTTTCAAACTTAGCGTGTAGATTAGTATAATATCTTTGAGAACTTGTCATGGTAAAAGGGGTTTTATGCACATGTTTAATAATATTGATGATTAGATGTGATTGACATTGCTATGATCCCTGTGACTTATGAGCCCATGGAGGGTGTATATCTCGATGTGCAGGACCATACCCGACAAACAGGTACCCTTATGGACAGGTTCACATGGGGAGATGATTAGTTTGTACCTCCATGGGGATGAAAGCCCATCAAATGGATGTTGAGACCCTAGCAGGGGGCAGACACAAATCAAAGGGTTTGCACCAGAGAAGAGGAGGACGTTCCACCAAAGGCAGTTTAGCAGACCTGTACCCGGGAGGGTTGTGCCCTTTCCACCAAGACGTTGGCCTTGGAAGGCCCATGATGTCACCAGGACACCTATGATGTCATCCAACACTTGTGGAGGTTTTGAGAGGTAGTTATGTGCCAAGTGGCATGTGTGGCAGCTTCTGGAGGCCCAAGGAGGCCAACGTTGCCCTAAAAGGGGCTAACGTCACCCTAAAAGGGCATGATGTCACCTTTATTTGCTTGATTAGGGTTTTAATTATGACATTTAATGTAAAACAGTATTATTATGTATTTTTGGCCTTGTCGGCTTTTTGTGACCTAAATTTAAATTAAGGTCATTGGTATGGTATAAGTAAGAGAGTTAAAATCCTCTTTTATTCATCATCTTTCACTCACACTTGTGTGAGGTCTGAAATTTGTGCCTTCCTTTAGGGTTTTGGGTTGAAATACTAGTGCGCACTTGTTGAAGGAAGTCTTATTTTGGCTATTTTTGGCATTTTTATTGGTGGAAGGTTTACAACTAGGGTTTGACTTGATGAATGCTTGGTAAATGTAAGTGAATTTCTGCATTCCTTCCTTTACTTGAATGGTTATGGTATTTTTACTTGCATTTTGTTAATGAAATTGTTAGAATAAACCCTAGGAAATAAGCACATGTTGGTGTCCTTATTTTAAGTCCCTACTAGATTATGCCAAGAAGTCGTTTTACCTGTTGAAGACATTGCTAGGGCCTTGCCATTGCAACACCCTACCATTTTCTCTTCATGTTGGCCGATTTTACTTTGCTATTGAGCTAAAGAAGGAGGAAAATGTGCTAAGGCCTAGGGTTGCCTACACCTTAGTAAGTTGTTTTCCCCTAGGGTTTGATGGTTGAAGCCTTCGCTTACCAACACTTCACCATCAAATTCCTCTTGTCTTTGGCCTTGCTATTATCATTTCTTTCCTTCAATTCTTTCCACTATCTTTTGACTCCATTTGCTTGTGAATGCATTGATCTAAGACCTTAATGCTTGAGTGCCTTGATCATAAAAACATCCAATACCTTTGAACAATTACTAACACCTTCTAACCATGGCTTAGACTAACCTATTAACCCTATTGCTTCCATTATCCATTTGATTTATAGCTATACTTTGCAGAAAATTAATTTTTCTTCAAGCAATTGAAAGATTGGCTAATGCCTAGTAGTCTTTGCTTCAAATGAATGTTGGTATTGTGACAATGATGATAAATCGTTCTTGCTCATTTTGAAGCTTCTTTAAAAGAATTTATTGTGAAGTAGCATATTGTAATTACTGCTATTATGTGTCATTGATTTCTTCATAAATAATATTATTCAATTGCTTTATTTGAGAAAGTCCAATTATATGAAGTACTAACCATCAAGTGACCTTGAAAATATAGTTTCTTGTTGCTTTGTTTCCGGGCAGGTACATTTATGGTTATTATTCTCATTTATTGGCTGCTTAGTCAAACTTTCTAATTGGTGGTGACTTGTGAGAAGGAAACTTTTACCTTTTCCTTTTACCCTTTGCCTTCTCAAAACCCCAGGTCACCGGGGACGTCTCCCCTGGGCCTACCACCCTAAATAGAACAAGACTTCATGTTGAGGTGACAGTTATAGGATAGTCTCTTGTTACATCAGTTTATCTTCTTTTACCTTTCCTTTACATCCAAGTACAAACTATGAGATAACACTTTGGCACCGTTGATAGGGAACACCGAGTCAATTCTCCTCAAGAACAACACTTTTTCGGTAAGCCTTTCCTTAAGAATATTTATCTTACAAGCTTACCTGGAGACTCCACTAACGATGATTCCCTTATTTCTTTGATAATTTCAAGAAAATCATCTCGCGACTCCACTAATGACGAAGCCAACTATGACTTCTCAATGGGACCCGGGAAATTTCAAACCCCTAGACATGAGTAAAATCCTAGGATACCCTTGACAAATGCCCCTAAAGTACGAGAAATGGCTCCCTAGATTAACTAGTAGTGATGGGGAAAGAGTCGATTATCACATGAGTGATTTTTGGGATTTCTTTCAACTCCATCCTATCAGTGATGATGCTAAAGATTTGGTGATGAAACTATTCTGTGCCACTCTTTATGGCAAGGCTAGGGAGTGGTATGACAACCACCCCAATGCTAGCATCACAACTATGGAACAATTGGAAGAGATCTTTCTCAAAAGATGGGGTATCCAGTTGAAAGATATTCAAACATTACTAAAAGAACTCGAGTATGCAAAACAAATTGAAAATGAGACTGTCAGGGATTTCCGAGATAGGTTTGACAGATTGCTATATCATATTCCTGGAAACCATCATCCTAAAGACAATTACCTTATGTATCTCTTTACCAATGCACTCTTGGTGCATATAGGGTTCCTCCTAAGTAAGAAGAGGCCAAAAACACTCAACAAAGCTTATAACATGGCCATGCAAATCGAAGTAAATATATCCTTGTCCAAGGCTAAACACATTTTCTCTCTAGGGACCAAAATCAGTGACTCTAAAGGTACCCCAGACAATCTTGGTTTGGAAAGATTAGTTTCCCTTGAAACTTTTACCGTTGATTTCCAAGAGAAAGGGGGACAAGTCATTGACCATCAAAATGCTAAGGGAAAAGATCTTGATGAGGCTTTCCAACCCAACAGGGAAAGGAAAAGGATTGTTGAAGACACAGTTGAGGTGATGGAACCAGAACAAGATGATGAAGTATCGACATGCCCTCCTCCTGATGAAGCCATCCACGAGCCTTTTCCCCCTGCACAAGAAGAAGAGAGTGAGGTTAGTCACTTTCCTTTTCATAATCTTGACAATGCCTTGTGTTATGATTCAAAGAAGGAAGAAGAAATGGAATCCTTGAACTAAGTAGATCTTCCTTGTTGTACAGTTGAGGATGAAGGGGCAACTCATGAGGATGAAACAATGATGCATGCTAAAGACACCCAAGTCCTCAAACCTCCTGCACAAGAAGAAACAAACACATTAAGTTACCCTCCTCTCCAAAACTTTGATAATTTTCTACTTTATTATTTGGGAAGTGAGGAGGAGATAGATGATCCCTTGAAGGTTTCAAATCCTTCATGTTATGATACAGATAGTGACATGGTTAATAACATTGATGAGTTCATACATGTTGGAAGACGTAAGTGGCATGTAGATGGTTATAATATGGACCCCATTTACGACATTGAGAATCATTTCCAAGTGTTTCCTTCACAGTTATTGTTGAAATATTGTAACTGCAAAGAGTATTCTATTTATTATTGATGTATTATTCATTAGATCAATCCCCTTTTGTGGATTGATCATGTTGGGCATTGTAAATGACCAAATCCACTTTTGCAGATTGGTCAAACCCTAATTGTAATAGGCAGAATGAAAAGTCGACCCCCAGATTAAATTAAGGTGGTTCTAACCACCCAGAATGAGAAGCCAGCCCCCAGATTAAATTAAGGTGGTTCTAACCACCCAGAATGAGAAGTTGGCCCTGCCAGTGAAAAGACACTTTCATTCACACCTGCCAGATTGTATAAATAAAGGAGGCCAATGCCTCATTTGTTCACTCACTCACTTGATCATCAGAGCACAAGTTTGGAGTTGCAGTTGGAGAAGAAGAGAGAGAGAAAGGCGCACTACTTGGGAGAGGACTTTCTGTATTGTTTGGTTTATTCTCTTGGCATTGTATTGGCTATATATATTAAGGAAGTTTTTTTTGGGTTTTCTCCCCCATGAGGATTTCCCAAGATAAATGGTGTGTCTCTTCTGATTGTGTATTTCTCAGTGATCCTATCTATTTTATGGTTATCTAGTAAATTGAAAAGAAACCTAATAATAGCTTAAACCTTAACATGGTATCAAAGCTAAGCTGAATAGAGCATCTTTCACAAGAAGAATAAAAATGTCATTGTTGTCGTACATGAAAATTAGGGCTTTTTATTGAAGAAGATTTTCATCTTCAAAAACATCTAGAAAAGTGTGCCCTAGCCCAAGGAACTCTTTGGCACCTTCAACGCACCTTTTCAGTGGGTAGATCTCCGGGAAAGTGAAACCCTAGTTTTCACAAAGTACCAGAAGTACAAGAAGTACCAGAATACCAGAAGTACCAGAGTACCAGAAGTACCAGAAAACCAGAAGCACTGGTCCAAAAATCCGTTGATCAAGTTTGAAGGGGTAAAATTTGGATTTTCAGAAATCTGACTGCACCAGCTTACTCGCCTCAGCTCTCAGCACATCTAGCCCATGGATCAGAATTTCAAAATTTGAAGTTTGAAAAATTAGGGTTTCCTCATCAAACCCTAAGTTGCAGTTGCAGTTGCAGTTGTAGTTTCATAATCAATTACGGT
Source organism: Picea glauca (assembly GCA_000966675.3). NCBI lineage: Eukaryota > Viridiplantae > Streptophyta > Pinopsida > Pinales > Pinaceae > Picea > Picea glauca. The sequence goes on along the minus strand of JZKD02S2070715.1, from coordinate 14,474 downwards.
ATCAATTGCAGTTGCAGTATCAGTTGAGGTATCAGCTGCAATACCAGTTGCAATCACCCTTGAATTTTTAAAAAGGGGTTGGTAATTATTACTGCTGCTACCAGATGGTACCACTACCTACAAATGCTATCAAAGGTATGTACTCACATATGTTTAAATTGTTAAGCTTTGAAGGGTATTTGTAGGTGAAGGGATCTATTTCCATAGATCCAGAAGGATCCCAAGATCCAACACATTCATAGGAATAATGCAACCCAGGTTTGATTATTTTGATATGCATCTATTTGTTAGGACATTATTTTGATCTAGGTTGCCTGTTGAAGCTATGACCATCATACTAACCTTTGGTCAAAATTAAAGTCAAGGTATTAGATGGATTAAAGTTGAGATCATAGAGTTTATTCTCTAACCCAACCTTCTGTCGAGATTGCATATTGTCCTAGTACAAAAGACAGGTTGAAGAAAGCACTTGTCATCTTAAGTGAAGGCGACTTGGAAGAAAAGCAACACACACCCATTCTTGAGGACAAGACTCTAGGTTCCAGGTTTGATTAAGTAAGTTGATAAGAATCAAAGTTACACATGACAAAGTTGATAACTACCCCTTTACAAGTAAACACTATAGTTGAGGTAGTAGTCTTTGAAAAGTATTATGCTTGGTAGCATGTGAGCATATTGAGATAAATGCTTGATGTAATCATTTACCAGATTCAACTAACATCTCCTCTAGGAGAAACTTCTTGTGTTGATTCCAGATTACCTTAGATGAATGTTTGATCACAACACCAGAAGAGTGTTGATCTCATTTCGTATTGTATTTTTTACTTTTGATCCTTGTTTCAGACAGGTCACAAGTGAAAGCTCTAAAGGAGCCACTGTGACGATTGTTCGTGTTATTTCTTTAATTACTGTTATCAAAAGAGTATTATTTTTTCTTGTTGTTTTGTTGACCTTGTTTCAGGTCACAGGTGATAACCCTGAGGAATCTATAGTGAAGGTTGTTGAAGGCAACATATTATATGAGACGTGACGCAGACTATGTACATGACCATATACACTCATGTACCAAAGAAAATAAAGAAGAAGCTATCTTTTGAGATTTAGAGTATCTCATATGAAGATTAATTGTAAGGAGCAAAAGGCTCCAAAGATGACCAAACATTAGATCAAGACCCCACAGCAGAATTGTCCAAAGATTAATGAAGCCACCTTGACGGGAAGCAGAACTCGTTTGAAGCCTGATTGAGTTTTTCATACTTAGAATTGGTATTCAACACCAAATATACCATGTAAAAGATGATGAAGTCCTTGTAGACTCAGAAGAAATCAAGAGTAAGCCTAATTTCAAAAAGGATCAGATGAAGAGACAACTTCCATGACTGGGAGACAGATGCCATGAGAAGATTAGACCGTAGCTTCAAAAACTTCTAGGAGATATGAAATCTCCTGGGAAGATTCCCTTGTTTCAGTAACAAAGAAGGAAACCAGTGAGAAAGACTAGGATATGGATTCTTTCGTGAGACTAGAAGAGAAGTCAGTATTGACTTCCAAGATTAATCTATACAGATCAAGCATGTTGCAGATGTACAAAGCCTGATGTGTGTCTAGAGGATTCTCCCAGCAAAAAGGGAGAAGACTATGACGAGACACTTACTCCAGAAATTGAAGAAATAGTTTCAATATTTATGAAGACAACCAGAACAACCATGATTCATATATAGTATGAGATGCAGGTGGAGCAATCCCCATATTTAAAATTGAGTGGCAGTTGGTGCATTACATTAGTTGGGTCATGGAGACATGACTACAATGAAAGATAGAGTTACCTCCATGAAAGAAGAAGAGATACCTTCAGTATCAGTTATTGAGCCACTCTCAGTTTCAGATGAAGTTGTTGCCATAATGGAGTAGAGGAGTTACTCCCAGACTTCAGCAGTCACAGTGAGAATGGAGCAACCATTCTCAGCTTTAGAGCAAGTGCATGTGTAGAGTCCCAGTTCCAGAAGGAATAGTTGCAAAAAGAGGAGAGGACATACTCTCAAGCAGTGAGATAGATAGTGCTTTGCAGTGAGCACATAGAGCAAGCACATGATTGTGCAGATTGAGTTGCAGTTGAGCAAGTGTGTCAGATTGGTACAATGTAATTAGAAATTTTGATTTGAAGTTGAACATAGGAAGACTCATGTCTTCCAGTTGAACGAATCTTTGTACGTGTTGAAGCAAGCTCCTAGAGCTTGGTATGGAAGAATTGACAGTTTCCTGGAGAGCTTGGGCTTTACCAAGAGTAAAGTTGATTCTAACATTTATCTCAAGGTTATGAATGATGATCCAGTGATGTTACTACTATATGTAGTGTTGAAATATTGTAATTGCAAAGAGTATTATTATTATTATTGATATATTATTCATAGGATCAATCCCCATTGTGGATTGATCATGTCGGTTATTGTAATAGGACCAAATCCCCTTTTGTGGATTGGTCAACAGACAATTATAATAGGCAGAATAAGAAGTTGACCCCAGCAGTTAATAAGGAGACCCAGAAATATAATAAAGGTGGGTTTACCCACCCAGTTGGAGAAGTCGGCCTTGCAAGTGAAGAGACACTTCACACGTGCCGAACTATTATAAATAAAGGAGGCTAGCGCCTCACTTGGACATAACTCACTTGCTCAGTTTGAGAGACAAGTTCTGATCTATTACTGGCAAAGGAGAGAGAGAGAGTGGTGCATATCTTGGAGAGGACATTCTGTTTTAGCATAAATATCTCTTGGCATTGTATTGGCTATCTATATTAAGGAAGTTTCGTTGGGTTTTCTTCCCCTAGAGGGTTTCCTAGGATAAATGTTGTGTCTCTTGTGATTGTGTATTTCTCAGTGATCTTGGATTATGCTATTGTTATCTAATGAAATGAAAACATCTGTAATAATGGCTTAAACATTAACATGGTATCAGAGCCAAGCTGAAGGAAGCATCTTTTGCAAGAGGAAAAATGTCACTGTTGCAGTACCTGCAAATTAGGGTTTTTCAAAAGTGAATCTTTTCAGCCCTAAAACTATCTAGAAAGTTGCGCCATCCCCTAAGGATCAATTTGGCATCATCAGCGCACATTTTCAGTGGTTGGATCTCCCGGAAAGTGAAACCCTAGTTTCACAAAGTACCAGAAGTACTAGAGTATACCAGAGGTACCAGAAGCACCAGTGGCAGTTGTTTATGTGCAGAACCGATTGTCCCATATTGCACTTGGGCTCAAGACACCTGAAGAGATGTTCATCGGAAAGAAGCCAGAGGTAAGCCATCTCAAAATATTTGGTTGTCCAGTGTTTATTCATATACCTAAAGAAAAGAGAAACAAGTTGGACCCTTCAGGAAAGAAGGGAATATTTGTGGGATACTGTGAGATCTCCAAGGCCTTCAGAATCTATATACCAGGTCAACATCACATTGAGATCAACAAGGATGTGACCTTTGATGAAGATGCAGTGCTCAAGAAATCTAAAATATGTCAGCTTGAAGAGGTATATGAAGAGGAACCCGTAATCCCCAATACTGCAATGAGGGAGGTTCCCAGAGCGGCAGAACCAGAGAGGGAAGTCGTAACTTCCCCTAATGAGGAACTTCTAGAAGATCATGATATAGTAGAAGTGCAAGAACCTCCTCAGATGATGATCCTCTATAAAAGAAATCCAGTCTGGGCTAGAGAGCTTATTCAAGATGGAGAGAAGTACGGTGTTCCCCAAAGAACCACGAGACAGGTGAAAAGACCAAAACCATTCTCCAGTTATACAACTTTGATGTGTGACCTCCTAGAAGAGGAGCCTACCTGTTTTGAAGAATCCATTCAAAGGAAAGAATGGGCAGATGCCATGATAGAGGAATACCAATCCATAATGAAGAACGAAGT
>JZKD02S2070704.1:8276-46715 GCA_000966675.3 Picea glauca | reverse complement strand
ATAGTAGTGATCGATCTATGTGATCAAAGGATTGTAAATATTATTTGCATACTATGTAATACTGGTAAGGCTAAGTGCAAGGGACTGTAAGAGATCGAGAGGAGGCTTTGTGCTAAACCTAACTCGGGGAAGGAGGATCTAGCGAAGTGCATAGATCTTCTGTCCTATGCAGAGTGGGATTTTTGAGGCTCTGTGCACGTAATTGATTAACAAAAGATAATAGAAGATAAGAAGAGTTGGTGGACGTAGCCCCAGGGGGGGTGTGAACCACGTATATGTTGTGTTGCTCTGCTTTGTGCAATGTGTTGATGTGTTTATGTGTGACTTGCTATGATATAGATGAATGTTAGATAGAATTGATGTTTCTTTGTGCTTAATAAGGAGAATGAATGTTAGATATGACCTATGTGAGTATGCTTAGTGCCTGAAGTTGTTAGATTCAATGTGATCCTTTTTCGCTAAGTGTTATTAGATGTGGATTTGGTTGAATACTGTGATGCTCTGTAATTAGGGTTTGTCTGCACTGTTACTAAGAACTGAATATTGATGAATGTTTACTGCTAAGTGCTCTGTTAAATTTTAGAATCACAGATCTATGTCCCAGCTAAGGTTGCAGACATTTGAGTCTTGCAACCACCCCTGCCTCTACCTCGGATGAGACTTCATCTTCTTCGTAGGTGATGCCGAAAGGGTCGGTAGTTAGGGTTTTGTTGGTGCGTTGTTGTAGCGTTGAACCCTGGGTCTTCCCTTGTACCAACATCATCAATCACTTGATATTTCATTACATTAATATTCATGTGCATCATAAATCATTGAATATAACATCATGTCATAATATAAATTAATAAATATAATCGCCAAGGGTGGAAGGTGCGACGGGGATCCTTCTAGACCTTGGAGGAAAAGAGGAATGTGATTTCACTTTGGGGTTAGGATTTGCTTTGAAAATGAGGCAAACCCTTAGTGGAATTCCAAGGATTGTACCAATCTAAGGTATGAGGAACCACACACATCATTTTTATTGGGGATTCTCCATCACCATCTAACTTCTTATGCTTTATTTTTCCCATTCAATTGGACTAAAAATAATAATCAAGAAAATTCATTCCTTGGCACAACATTTTGATACTATATCTTAATATCAAGGCACGTTCCATCTCAACTAACTAATAAGGAGCACTCCTAGATGAAGGAGCACTAAGTCTAAAAGGGGGGGAATCAATCCTCATGTCCCTTACTTGAATCTATTGCAAAATTATATGATGTTGACCATATTGGACAAGTGAAAGTACGTGCATGGAGGTAAATACATAGATTTATCATTACCCTCCTTTCCTTCCATTCTATTCACATTATTGGTGGAAATAATTATATGGAATAGCTTGAGGTGAGCTCCAAATTCATATGGGAACTTTTGGTATCAATGGCATCCTTCAATCTATGGGCTCTTATATGCATGCATAGGTTCAATATGGTCACATGTATGGATAATTAAAATAATAGACTTTCTAGTGGTAGCACAAAAGAGAATGAGGCATGTAATAGAGACTAGGGTGCAAATTCCATGTTTGTGAGTGATGGATAAACAGGGGCAGGAGTTTATTATCACATAGGTAGCTAGAAACCAAGCATTGGAGGAAAAATGGAACTCATTGAAAACAAGGGTTGAAGGCATTGAACATTCTCTAAATATTCCTATTGAGGCATTTTGAAATTAACCTCATTTCTAAAATTCCATATAGCTCAAATAATAACAATTGGTAAAGATCTATAATCACTTACCTCCTTATCCTCATACCAGATTTTGAAAGTTTTTGATAATGTGTTCCCATCCCATTTAATTGTGTCATTCAACATTGTTATAGAATATTCCCATACCTCCTTCATGAATGAAATCCCACAAATAAGTGTTCAATGTTTTCTGCATGTTTTCGACACAACATAGATATGCTTGGCCCCTATTTTTCCCTCTTTTGTAAGATGTCCCAAGTATCTTATTAGAGAGGGATAACCATAAGAAGAGTTTTTATTTCATAGAACCTTTGATCTTCAATATTATATGCCACCACCATTCCTTATCTTTTGTAACATCCTTGAAAAATAGAGAGGTGTACCCCAACCTCGTCATGGAGGTATTTGTAGATAGATTTTTTAACCATATTAACTCATCCTCTAGTATTTTAAACTTAATGGCATTGTTTATAAGGGTATAAGAATAATTAGTCTATTCATGAGCCAATGCCATTTCCAGTCCTAATTCCTCATCTAAATACTACATTTATCTCCATGGCCTAACTTATACAAGAGCTAAGACATCATGGAATGATTGAATATTCTAGCATTGTAGATATGCCTAAAGGTATTGAGAAAACTTGTAGTTTCCTTTCACTCCTACCCATGGATTTTCTCCCACACACACCTTCTTTATAACATACCCCAACCTGACTGAGGAACATTACAAGTGGAAAACACATTTAAAATTAAGATTTCTACTTAATCATATCTTGTAGCTTACTAACTACAGATCACACACAAATTTAATTGTTTGACCGATACCATCAATCTAAATGCATCTAAAAACATATATTAAAAATGTGAATGCAATTGTTCAAGAAAAACATGAAACACACAACATTCATATAAAACATTTACATAGTAGAATATCATCATAAAAACAACAGAGAAATTATTTTTTAATAATTAACCAATTGGTTGCATGTGAAGGTTGAACCTCCTAATGATAGGTGTTGTTGTTCATTTATTTCAATAGAAAGTCACCCCTGAGATGAGGCTATGAGTCCACAAGGATATTTGGACTTCTTGGTTGTCCATTCTCCACACGCAATAGCCCCAAAACCTAGGTTCCACTATATTCCCCACAACCTACACAACCCAAGGAATGGGATCCCCCTTCAAGCACATATTTCGTCTTTCCTTCCCACTACCCTCCAGGGATCCAGTGCACCTGTTTGACCAAGAATCCTCCCATCTACTTCAGGAGTTCTCAAAACAACCTTCATAAGTCTCCTGAGCCATTTCCTCAACATAAAAATGGTGTACAGTCTTACATCCCAATTTACAGGCACACAAGCCTCTTTCTCACATAAAAAACAACCAAACAATGGTTGAATTCAAGAACAACATGGTTGGTTATCTTCCCAGCACTCAGCTCCTCTCTTATTGTCCAAAATATGCATGTAAAACTTGTCCCTAGTATGCTTACGAATTTCTCTTCTTCTCCCTTTTTTTCTTGACTCTCACTCTTCCCAAAGATGATTGTACTTCAACACATGCTCCCCAATAACTATGGGATGTGACTCCTCACACCCACCCTCTTACATGATTTAAATGATTGGCCTTTGTAATACTCAACAACAATTTAGAAGGTTATACACAATGATACTAATTCAAGAATGTGGGTTGTATTAATACCCATGAATATTTCCCCCTTGGGCCCCCTCTCTCTTATGGAATCATATTCCCCCGTCATTTTCATTCCTCTCGCATTCCAACTAGCAATTACTATTTCTATTAATTATTTCAATGCACATAATATACCATTCAGCCTCCGGCCATATTAAACAAATATAGGCTCTTCGTCCCAACACATCGGCTCACAATTCTAAATCTCAGTTATACAATTACATTATAATTCGTGGGGATTAAAACTAGGGATGTGGCATTCCCCTCCCCCTTAGTTTTTCACTATTCTTAGTGCACAACAACCTACATTTGTACATTCATTTTTCAATTCCATATCCCCAACCATTAATCAACATATAGGCTCACTGACCCAAAATCACATAGGCATTCCAGCCTAAACAAAATTACATAGGCACTTTGGCCCAAAATCACATAGGCATTCTAGCCTAAACAAAATTGAATAGGCACTTTATCCAAAAATCATAGATACATAGGTACCCTAGCCCAAAACACATACATACATAAGCACTCTGGCCCAAAAAACATAAATACTTAGGCTCCCTAGCCCAAAAGGTGTAAGATAATCTCACAATTCAACATTCTAGTGGAGATTCCAACCAACAGCCTCCCATTTTTCATAGTCTGCACCGCCTTTCTCTGGCTCTAGTTGTAATATTCTTCATACGTTGTCGATTTCTATAATAATTCCAAACAATAGACTTTTTTTCCCCTCAATCTCCACAATCCAAGGAATTTGTTGATGTTTGAATCGGTTAAGATAGAAACAACAACCTCATGAGGATATGAATCCCCATGTGTTTTTATAGAGGTGGTACTCCTCTTTCATTGAAAGATATATCTTGAATATCTTGGATTAAGGAGAATGCTAGATAGAAAAACCTGGATATTTATTTCTTTAATTTGTGACTAGAATGGTTCTTTAATAACCTGATCTGGTCTTTATGTGAAGCCATAAATATTTTAACAATAGAAAGATTGAAGGAAGGCTTCAATATCATAATAGTTTTATTCTCAGCATCATATATACAACCATTAAAATCACATACAAATAGTGGATAAATACATATCTTCTCGCAAGAAAAAGGAGAGAATAGGTTTGATCATCTCAACGAACTTTAAATGAGTTATGAATTTAATACTAAAATAATTTGATAGGAATGCTTCAAAAATATCATCCTCAAGGATCCCAAGATCTGAGAAATCATTAAATTAAAACCCCAACGTGATTATTTGTGGAGTTTTATTCATAAAAATATTCAATAATACACAAAATTTCTAACAGTCACATACATGGTTGTAAATACTCCATGATCATATAAGAAAAGTCTTTGAAGAATACAAGAAAGAACACTCAAGACTCAACCCCATGCTTGGTTCAGAAATACAAACACAAAGCCTTGAGAAATTAGTGTAGAAGAAGAAGAAGAATGAAGAAGATGGATATATTTATTCGTTGATCAGAAGTTTGTCTACATATTAATGGTTGAATCCTTATGTTCTAATATTTTACCCTCGTGATGCAACCTTCTATGTCTCTAACTATTGCCTCTTGATGAAGTCCTTTCTTTCCTTTTAAAACCGATTCTTCTAACTCCTCGAGTAGTTAGGGATTTCTCTTTCTTGAAAATACCACTTTAATTAATGCTTCAAATAATTATCCTTAATTAATTTACATCATTGACATCTTCATATTGAAATGGGTCCCTTTTCTTCTTTAATAACAATTTTTAATTAAACTTTTATTTTGAAAAAATTAATTAGACACCCTTTTAAAGAGAGGACTGTGTTTTAATTTTTTGGATGTGATATTCAACTTTTTTCAGCCATGGAAACCAATTTAGATGTGATATCCATTGTCTTATATTTCCAATGAGTCCTTATGGGCGAGATTTCGATTCCTAGATCTCAATATATGAGCTCGTGAAGTCGAGGTGTCAAACAGATTTATTAGCATACCATAAAATATTTTTTATTGTTCTTTTAATTTCTGAGAAAAAAATGGACAATTTCATACCTTGAAACCTATTCCATCAACTTCCTCGTCAAAATATATTTCCAACAAGGTATAGTTTGTGTGATTCTGACTCCTATATCTCAAGATATGGCCTCCAGAACATCAAGACTCAGCAATCATTAATTGGTCTCATGGGGAAATCTAGGCCCTTGATTTGAATTTCGTCCACCTTCTATTAAAATTTCGAAGTTTGTTCATAAATGGATATCCCACATGCATGGGAGTCTTTGATATTTTAACGGTATATAATGAAAAGTGTATTATACAATTAATGTGTGAAATGAGAACACTATATAGGCTTGAGAATTCGACCCCTTAGAAAATTAATTAATTAATTAATATTTTGACCAAACAGTCATCCTTCACCCATGCCCAGTCAACACCTAATGGTGATGAGTCATACTCCATGTGTCACTTAGTGATATATCATCACAACTACCACATGTCACACTTGCATTCATCACCACATGTCATTTGTCACCAATTGTGGGATACCATGTGTCAACCAATTGTGGGATGACATGTGTTTTCCATGTGTCAACCAAGTTTGGGCTGCCATGTGTCATGGAACAACTGGTTACAATGTGGAGCATTCTCATTGGTTAATGGTTTAAATTAAAAAAATTAGGTTTAATGGTTAAGGGGATAAGTGGACGAGAAGTGAGGTAAGGTGAAGAGAAAGGGGGGAATGAGAGTCTCAAAAGTGAGGGGGTTAGGTAGCATGATGTAGGGGGGGAGTGTGGGTAGCGGATTAGGGAGAGTGAGGTAAGGTGATGTGATGGTTTAAGGTGAGGTAAGGTAGGTGGGGGTATGAATGAGTATGGTGTAGGTGGAGAAGCATAGTCAAGCTAAGGGAAGTGAGTGTTTCAAAAAAAATTGTCCGTCTATAGAAAATAGACTAAGTATAGGATAAAGGGGAGGAGTAAGGGGAGAGGAGAGGAGAGGAGGGAGTAAGGTCAAGGAAAAGGGAAAAAGGAGGGATAAGGAGAGTGTGGAAAATGAAAATATTGTTGGATAGTTGGTTTGGACAGTTGGTTGTCATTGATTTCAACCCTTATATAGTGATCTTATAGATTGATGTCAACCCTTGGAGAAGTTTGGAAGCCCTAGAGATGTGGAAGAGATCATTAGACAGTTTGTTGTCATGTTAGAATTATACCATTTATATTGACACATTGTTAAGGTATACACTTGGTATATGGTATCACATGCATAGCATACATCTCTTGGTAATGATGGTACTTGGTTGAGATACACCATTGGTATTGGTATTACTTGTTATGGTACAGTGTGTGGTATAAGTTGATTAACATGGTTGATGCCATAGTTGATGTGCATGGTTGGAACATGGTATGTGTTGGTTATTTCTATTCCTTTATACTGACTGATTTTGTATTGACCTAGGTCTCATGTCTTTCGGGTTTCCAACAAAGCCTCTAAAACTATCATCCCTCCTGGTGAACCAGAAGGAAACGCAGCACACAAAATGTGTTGCACAGTCTCACCCGAGATAGCTTTAATGGGTGGTTGTAAGACTCATGTGTTTACAACCTAGGATTGAGCACGAGATATGGGGTCTGTATTATGAACCATTTATTATAACTTGTGATTGTAACCTACTATTATCCACGACTATGCAATAAATATCATAGCTTATTCCCCCGACATCGCAACATCATTTGAACAAGAAATATAATAACTCATTCATTCAACATAATAATAAATAATGAATACAGGAAAGATATACATTCATTCATCACACAACACAGATATTACCGTGGTTCACCCCCTCCTGTGCTACATCCACAAATATTTGGCTCTTGGCTCTTTATTATGATGGTTATGCATATCCAGCGTCATGCACTTACAACCCTTCTCAGTCGGGTAAGATCTATATGAGGCGGACTAGATCGCACTGGGCTCCACAACCTGCGATCTAACCCTCAAGATCTACCCTCCTTTTTCTCCTCTAGCTCAACATCTTATACAAAATAGATCATAAAACATTACCTATTGCATCGACTCACGCGTATTATTATATTAGCAACAATACTCTAAACAATACAAAAAAACCAACAATATTGATCATCTACCGATATCAGTCCAACTGAACAATGCAAGAACCAACCTATACCTAAGTATCGATATTTATACATTTCGAGCTCTTCAGCCATTACAATGCATTACCAAAACCCTAACCCTACTATCGTTGGGTCTTCCTCCCATGCGTGTGTGTTGTTCTTCCTTCCAGTTGTTACCTTCCTTGCATGCACAAGTGTTGTGCTTCTTTTTAGTTGTCGCTTTCCTTCTGTGTGCTTTCTTTCCCAAAATCATCTTACTTTTCTTCCTTGTCCTACTGCCAACAAGCCCCCAACACTAACATGTGGCTCATCCTGAGCCACCTAATCCTTCTGAGCTTCCTCGATCATCTCCTTGGTGATCATCTGGAACTTTTCCTTGAGCTTTGTTGCTTGTGTTTGTGCCTGCGCAGTCTTATCCTTGATTGTGTCCACTACCTGGACTGCAACTTTGTCGTTGATCAATCCTACACATTCTTCATGGGTCTGTTCTATCTGTGTCTTAGATTCCTTTGCTTGTGCTAGAACTTCTGCTACCCTCTCCTGCAGTGGTTCCATTTGAGCCTGGCGCTCTTGTTTATGGGTTTGTGCAATGATTATCTTTGCCTGTAATCTATTCATGTCCTGCATCCCTTTGATGCGTTATGTGATTGGTATTGTATTATGATTCTACTTGATCTCTTGGATCGCTGTGGTGATCTTTGTTGGCACAGGGGTAGGCCCAGGGTTCAACGCTACAACAGCACACCAACAAAGCCCTGACTACCAGCCCTTTCGGTAACACCTACGAAGCAGCACCTGAGGTAGAGGCAGGGGTGTTTGCAAGACCCAGGTGTCTGCAAACTTAGATGGGACACGGGTCTATGATTATAATACTTAATAAATAACTTAGCACCGTCAGTTCCTCAATATACAATCAATAATCACTTCGTTGATAAAATAGGGCTTTGCAGCATTCACACTGATATACCTACTTAAGAACTTAGCATAAACAGAGAGGTAGATCTAGTGGATCAAGCACTAAGCACATTCATATGGATCATATCTAACATTATCACATGTCATTAGCACTAAGCATAAGAAAATATATCTAATAATCTCAAAGTACTTAGCAAAAGAACACATTAAGACAAGCACAAAGCAAGACAACACGGTGTTTACATGGTTCACCCCCACCCTAGAGCTACGTCCACCAACTCTTCTTTTTTATTATCTTCAATCAATTGGTTACAAGCATAGAGCGATCAAAACCCTACTCTGCATGGGACAAAAGATCTGCGCAGATTGCTAGATCCTTCTTCCTTGCGTTATAGCACTCAGCCTTCCACAATCTGTTACAACCACTTTCACTTAGCTCTACAAGTCTCTCACAGTCATGCACTAAGTACTTACAAATCCTGTTTGCACCTAGCATACATCACATAGATGCCCATTCAACTACTTCTTACATTTCCTATCCTTCTATTTATACATACAAAATAGGCCTAAACATGGGTAAACCCATGGGTCGACATCCCATTCCCGTTACATATTCCCAAAAACCCAAAAAGGACCCAAAAGTGGGTCGAGATCCCTTGATCTCTGCTTCCTCTTGCACTCCTCCTTCGACAGTTTGTCGAAGTCCAAAAATAGGTCAATATGACCAAGAATCTCCCAAAACTTGGTCAAGGGCCAACAGGCCCCCAACACTCACCTGTGAATCGTCCCGAGTCACTTGGATCTGACCAGTTCTGCTTCAAAGGCCTCAAGATTGGCTTGAGCTACTTTGACCTATTGTTGTGCGACAACCTCTTTCTCGGTGAACTCCTCGATCAATATGTCATTCACAGGCCCTTCTAGGCATTGTTCTATTGTGATGACAACATGTTCTATCTCTGCTCCTCAGCTTTCAACCTCTGTGAATAATTTGCATGCCTTATCTTGTATTGGTTGAAGTCATTGACTAACTTCCATCACTCTTCTTTGAATCATATGGATATGTTTTTGGGCGATGTGTTTCTCCTAAGACCGCTTCATTCTTTCCACGGCCGATAAGGCCTTCAGTTGTGCTTGTAGTGTGTCTGTGTGTTGCTTCGCTTCCTTGAGCTACGAATCTAATGCCTGTAATTCTAGATTCTCGGTGAGGTTCTCATATGTTTGGGCACTGTGGTTACTCATCTGCTTTCACTCCAAGGCAAGAGTTTTTAGTCTGTCAATTACATTGTGGGCAGTTGCTTCCCTTTGGTCTCTTACATGTTGAGGGATTTCTGGCACAGTACGGAGCTCCAAGTCTGCTATGCGCTACTGGAGCTGCTGGATTACTTCTTCAAGTTGTGCCACATGTTATGGAACTCGCTCTTCTGTATTTACTTCTATGACTGTCACAGAGTGAAGTGCTTTGTGAACCATTTCCTTTACTTCAAGTTACTCTACGAGAAATTGTTCCTTTCTTTGTTGCAGTTGTGCTTTTTTAGGTCCTGGAAATGGAACCATTTGTTTGCATAGGGGTAGACCCAGGGTTCAATGCTACAACAACACACTAACAAAGCCCTAACTACCAGACCTTTCGGAAACACCTGCAAAGCAGATGAAATCTCACTCGAGGTAGAGACAGGGGTGGTTGCAAGAATTAGGTGTCTGCAACCTTAGCTGGGACACATATCTGTGATTATAATACTTAATAAATCACTTAGAACCATTATTTCCTCAATATACAATCAATAATCACTTCGCTAATAGAACAAGGCTTCGCAGCATTCACATTGATATACGTACTTAAGCACTTAGCATAAACAGAGAGGTAGATCTAGCAGATCAAGCACTAAGCAAATTCATATGGATCAGATCTAACATTCTCACATGTCATTAGCACTAAGAATAAGTAGATATATCTAATCATCTCAAATTACTTAGAAAAAGAACACATTTAGACAAGCAAGAGGTCGCCCCACTTCCACTCCCCATTCAGAGTCTTCAATTGCGCAGCTCCTCCTCTGTAACATAAGCAATCTCATATGGACCTAGACAATGCATTATGAACTTCCTAGGATGTTTGATGAACTTACTATCATATATCAGTACTAGATCAGCTTGTCTAAATGCCTTCTTCTTGATGTGCCTGTCATGATAAGCCTTCTCTCTTTCCTTTTGAACCTGTTGATGGAATCCTGCAATAAATCGGTCTTAATCCAATTCAACTAACTGTGCAAGCCTCTCTTGAATAGAACTAGGGTCATCCATATATATAAAGGCAGCAATTCGCAGGCTTGGTACCAAATATTCCATTGGAACAATAGCTTCAAGACCATAACTTAAAAGGTGTCTGCATTGTTATCTTCTTGCAAGTGGTTCTATAGGCCCTTAATACTGTTGGTACTCTTAGATCCCAATCATCCTTGTTCACACTGTAAATCTTTATCAGCGTTATCTCCAATATCTTGTTGAATGCTTCAACTATCCCATTTTCTTGTGGATGGTACGACGTGCTCTTCTGATGGTGGACTGCAAATTCTTCAGTCAGGGCTTCAAATTTCTTATTGATGAAATGTGTACCTTGATCACTCATAAGGATATTTGGGCATCCAAATCTAGTTGTGATATCATCAAATATGAAGCGTGTAGTCATAGTTTCACTACAGTCCTTAACTTCTCTTGCTTCGGCCCATCTGGTTAAGTATTATGTTGTTGTGATTATGTACCTTTCTCATGTATGCTTTCCTAGTGGGTTTATAGGTCCAATGAAGTCAATGGCCCATTTCTTGAATGCTTGTAGGGTCAGTTGTGGTTCTAGTGGCATTTCATCTCTTCTGGAAGGTTTCCCAACTCTTTGGCATACATCACAGGCTCTGGAATAGTCTTTAGCATCTCTGTGTAAGGTAGGCCACCAAAGGCTAGCTCTAAGAACCTTCTTCATAGTTTCTTTTTCTGCATAATGTCCTCATGTGATGCCTTCATGAGATTCTGCAAGGATCAGTGGTCGTTCTGCATCCATAACACATCTTCTTAATATCTCATCAGGTCCCATCTTGTATAGATGTCCAGCTATAAGTGAGAATTCTGCAGTGCGCACTACTAGTTGTTTCTTCAGAGGAATTGTGTACTCACTAGGTGCCATTCCTGTTGATAGGAACTGGACTATCTCTGTGAAGTGGTCATCGATATTTCTAATGGCCATTAGTTGTGCATCTGGCAGTGCATCCTCCAAACTGGTCGGCTCTTCACCATGTTCTAACCTTGACAAATGATCAGGACCTTTGTTCATTCTCCCTGGCTTTACTATGATCTCAAAATCATAGTCTTGAAATAGCAGAAGCCATCTTCATATCCTTCCCCCCAACACTATCTTGTTGACTAGGTATTTCAGCGTGGAGTGATCAGTAAACATTTTAAAGTGTCCTCCCAACAAGTAGTGGCGAAATTTTTGCAATGCCTATACCATGGCTAACCCTTCTCGCTCAGTGGTGGTGTAATTAATCTCAGCAGTTGATAGCTTCCTACTAGCAAAGGCTAACGGGTGGTCAATATCTCCTCCTCCAGGTTGTGCTAACACAACTCCTAAAGCAATGGAAGACGCATCAACATGCACATGAAATTCCTTGGTCTAGTCTGGGAAAACCAGAATAGGCGCAGTAACCATTTTCTATTTCAGTGTGTCGAAGCTCTACTAGCATTCTTCTGTCCAACTAAACTTACAATATTTCTTCAACAACTTCTCCATGGATGTTGTAATCTGAGCATATCCTTTAATGAATTTTTTTAGTATCATGTGTGTCCCAATGCAATGCGCAGTTGTTTGACCGAAGTAGGACGGGGTAGATCAACTATAATGGCAATTTTGGATGGATCTACCAGCAATCCTTGCTTTCATACAATATGACCTAACAACACTCCAAATGGTGAAAATAAAATGCATTTCTTCAGTTTCAGGGAAATTTGACACTACCTGCATTTATCCAACATTAGCCTTAGACATTCAATATGATTCTTCAATAGACTAAAAATAGTCTAATCATCAAAATATGCTTCTAGAAATTTATGCAGAAATTCTGTGAATGCTTCAACCACCACCCTGGAAAATATGGCTGGGGCATTCTTTAATCCAAATGGCATCACTTTATATTGGTAGGATCCCCATTCTATTGCAAATGTGGTCTTATGGTGATATTCCTTGGCAATCCAGATCTGATGGTATCCTGAAAATCCATCTGTAAAAGAATATACTTCCTGGCCTCCCACATTATGTAACACTTCGTCAATGAATGGTGTAGGGAAGGGTTCATGAAAACAAGCATCATTCAGCTTCCTAGTATATACACATATCCTGAACTCTCCTGTCATCTTGTCATGTACAACCATAGGGCTAATCCACTCTAACTCTTCGACAAGTTCTATAATCCCTGCTTCCAACATTTTGTCAAGCTCAATTTTCACTTTTTCCTTATATTTAGGGTTCAATTTGTACGATATCTGTTTGACTGGTCTAGAATCTGTCTTAAAAGGGATCCTCATCTCTCCCATAGATCCTTTAATGCCCTTCATATCAGTGAACTTGTTTCGAAACAAGTCTTGATATTCATGCAGAAGCTCTGTAATCTTGTCAATGGTAACAACATCCCAATAATCTCCAAAATTAGCAAGCTTCGGGGTCTGTTATGTTCCAATATTGACCTTATTAATATTGATCGGCTATCCAATAAATGGTATCTGAACTCATGTTCCTTATACATCTCTCTGGCCTTCTGTTTATGCGATGTTCACCTTCCTCGGATCATCATCTTCATCAGCGTTGATGTTGTAACAGCCTTGTAGTTTCTGGAGAGCCACAGTCCATTCGTCCTCTTATTATTCCAAGGGAAGGCTAGATACCTCCTACAATACTTTTTGTCTCACAATCTGTAATGCTTGATCTACTGAAGGATATTGACTTTCAAATAAGAAGGTAGTTTCAAAATTCTGAGTCATACCTTTCTAATCTATAGTGATGAGGTGCAGCTCTGCTTGAAGGTACTAGTTGATAGGTGTTGTGTCCCGTGTGTTGATGAATTTGTGTACCCATTGTTCTTGAGGAACATTGCTCCAGGCTTCCTCACAGCTTTTCATATGGTCCTTTGTGCAGCTTCGACCTGTGTATCGAACTTCGCAGCCTTCCACTTGTGCTCAGAACCGCGTTGTCATCAGGGTACGACATTGTACCCAGACTACAATGTTGTTTTTGTGTGTCCCCCACCATATTGTTGGGGTTGCTTTCAAGGCCTCATCCATTGCCAACAATATTTGTTGTATTGGTACACTTTCTTCAAATTCCAACAAAAAGGTTTCTAAAGGATTTAGACCATCAAAGGTGGGTTAGTGACTTATGGTTGTGCCAATCCAACGAACTTCTCTGGTTAATCTAGCACATATTCTTGTAGATACTTCATACATTTTATTCTGCCAATTCTCCAGTGCTTCTTCTGAGTCTGATGAGCATACGTTGTCACTTCGCCATCTTAGGTTTCCATTGGTTGTGGGATTAATGTAATCTTGTTGTTTGGTTGTTAATTTGTATATATTTTCCAGTTCGTATGGCGGTCTTCTTCTCTGATGGGCTCTATTTATCGTTGACCTTCATCTGGATATAAAGGTGTGATGACCCTAAGGCCATATCTTTCAAAATTCATACATCTTTTCTTTAAATCAACCACAGTGGAATTATTAAAAGCCCAATCAATTCCTAGCAGCGCAGGGTAAGGGCAGTTGTCATCAACTATCTCAATTACCTCAAAATATGCAAATGTTCTTACTCCATCAATGTCCACAGGGACATGTTCCAATATTCCAAAGGGGCTAACATCTTGTTGGTTGACCATCCTAAGCCTGATAGGGGAGTAGATCAACTTCGTTTTTCCCACCAGTTCCCAGGTTTTCTTCGTCATGACATTGACCTCTGACCCTAAGTCGAGGACTACATAATCTATATCATATTCTCCTATTTGAGCGTTCAAATGTAATTCCTTATTTATCCTTCTCTTCTTATTGATTTGGTGTTTTTCCCTATTCATTAAGGGGTCTATTTTTCCTAGCTCATATTTTCTAATTAAATTTTGTAACTCTTGTACAGTGCTCTCATCCTGAATCAACTTAATACAAGTATGTAGGAATTCCATGAGCTTGCTTACCTCTTTTCCTTCTTTTGGTGAAGCAGACTGATCAAATGCCAGAGGCATTCCATATTCTCTCACTTATGGTCTTGTCTTTGATGAGGAACCTTGGTCTCCTCTAAATTCTTTTCTTGCCTCCTCAAACATATGTCTTTCTTTCTTTGCATCAAACATTTGTGTCTTCTCTGTAGCTTTCCTGATTCCTAAGTATTTCGTAATCTTCCATGGGGTCAGACTGTCTTCTCCTGTAACATCACCTCCTCTATTTATAACAGCCACTCTAGGGTCTTCTCCACAAGGTTCATCATATATCAGTTGTACTTGCGGGTTATGTTGAGGTTCTCGTCTTTCTTGAAGCTTAGCTAGAAATACAGGACAATCTTCTATAACATGTTCAAATGAGCTACAGTAGCTGCAAGTAGTACAAGGGTTCTAGAAATACCTTGCGAGGTGTCCTAGTTGTGCACAGTTATAACAGATTATCTGTCCTCGGCCTCAACCCATTCCTCCTCCTCCTCCTCCTCCTCCTCTGAATCCACCGCGAGGATTAAAGTTTCCTCTCCCAGGGGAGTTATGTTGCATAGTGTTTCCTTCTTGTGGTACTTTTCCTTGAATATTATATATGTCTCTCGACCTTTCATGCATGAGATAGTAAGCCCTACAATCCCTATCATCATGTCCCACATACTTACACAACGTGCAGTACAAATTTGTGGGTGTCTGAACATATTTTTTCATGTAATAGCACTCACCAGGGCAATGCCTATTTCTGCATACCTCGCACTAGGGTAAGGTGACTTTCTTCAAAGGGCTTAGGGCTCCAGAACCCCAGTATTCATTGAATAGGGGACAGTGTTCCTTGTCATGGCCTTATGATCTACATATGACACACCAGATGTCTTCTCTTTTATGTTTTCCCTTGTCTTTCTTCATATCTTCAACCTGCAGAGACAAACTAGTTAGATGACTCAAGATCTGACTCATACCTGAGTTGGATTCTCCCATAGGGGCTTATTCTAACTTCATGGTGATCTCCAGTGCCTCAGACTATGAAGCAATCTTCTATTGCATCAGGGGAACTATGATGTGTGGTAAGAGGGAAGCAATGAACCATTCTTTTTTCTGTTCATCTAGGATCTGAAAATTCAATCGTCCTGTTAAGGTTTTGAATCTCTGATCGAATTCCCAAATAGTTTCATCCACCTTCTGCTTGATCTCTTTCAGATCTGTAATACATTATGACTCTGAATTTGGTTTCTTGAACTCTGCAATCATCACATTCTTAATCTGATTCAGTGGCTTAGGTTTTGAAAGTCCTTGAACAAGCTTCATGTACTAGCTCAGTGTGTGATCCCTTAAAGTGGTACTAAACTGGGTTCTTTTGACAGCTTCGTCCGCGACATTTTTAATATTCCATACAGCTTCACATAGAAACTAGTGATGGTCAGGATCTTCAAATCCATCTCCCCTAAAAATAGGGAGTATCATCTCATCTGCCATAGATCTCCCTAGGGTCCCTGACTGAGTATGTGGTGGATTACTAGTGACAGTGCTCTGGGTACTCTGGTGGTTGGGATTACTCTGATTTCTTAATACTACTGAATCAACAGGAGGGATAACAGTACTTACTTCAATGGTCTGCGTAGTTCCTAAAGTTTCAGGTTCTCCCCGACGAAGATATTTAGCTTTCCCTTCCTCTGTCCCAACAAGTTCTGAATGCTCCTCATCTGTCAGATCTACCTCTTCTCCACTATAGAAACCTCCATCCCCATAGTTCTACTTGAATAGGTTCACAAGGTGAACTTCTCTGAACACTCTCCCACTGCGTGTATGTCCAGCTTCTGTTTCGTTGTTTTTGTTTGAATTATTGAACATTAGCCTTTCTAGATCTGACCAATCTATTGTATCTTCAAGATGTTCTTCTCATGCAATAGAATCTTGAGTCTCAACTTCAGGAATTGTAAAAAAATTCCTCCAAACCTAGGTGTCCAAAACTCTAGATACCAAAACCTTAGGTGTATAAAACCCTAGGTCAACTTGACCCATATTTTCAGGGCTTTTCCAGCCTGTCTTTCCTTCCTTCTCGTGTGGTGATTTAAGGCATCCAATGGTGGCTTTCTTCGCTTTATGAGTTGTCCACAATCCTTCTTTCTTGTTGATCTGTCATCCTCGATCTCCTCATCCAATGGCTTACTTCTCTCCATCTTTTCTGCTCTTTTTCTCACTTCGACCCAGTAACAGTCACTATGTCTTCCACGAAGTTTGCATTTTTCTCTTTCTTCCTTGTTCTACAAGGTCTCCATGTACTTGTGAAAAATCCTAGGTAGCTTGTGTTGTTTCTTCCTGAGCTTGTCAAAGATGAGCTTCGACTGTATCAGCGATGTGGTGGAGTTGAGCTAGCTCATCTCCCAGTTTTGATGTTCCTGCTGACAGAGGCATAGTGGAGACTGCGCAATTGTATCGTAGTGCTTGTTGCACTCCTTGAAGCTCATCCTTAATCCGATGGAACACCTCCTCCTGCTTAGCTTCTTACTTCTCTGCTATCTCTAGTGAAGCATCATTCAGGGTTGCTATGATGAAATCAAAGTTGTCGGAGGTGAGGATGGTTTTCATTTTGGTCATGGTTTCTTTCACTTTCTTCTGGGCGGAAGGTTTCGGCAGGGAAACCTTCATTTTCTTTGAGGGATCCTCCTCGTCTCCAGGTGGTGTAACCTCGCCTTTCTTTTGTTCAACTTCTACGCCATCTATCTCTCTGCCATCTCCTCCTTATTCTGTTGATATGGAATAGGTCTTCATGGATGTGTTGTCTAAATCATAGACCTCTTCGGTCTTCTTTATATTGCTAGGTCCGAGTGTATCCGGTGTAGTTTTTGGACTGTCTAAATCGGATATCTCCGCAGGGTCTGCTAGAATGAGGAGGTCCGCGGACCATTCCTTAGTGATTTATTCTAAGTCCTCCTCTGCCATCTTGTAGTCAGATTGAATTTTTTGCTTGTGCTTGTCAGCACGCGCTGTAATATAAATGAAATAGTGGTCCATGTTGAATTTCATTAAAGGCTGAAACCTGTGGAGACTATTTGGTGTGATGCAAGGCTCGAACTAGATAGCTAACTTCATCTGATTGTAATATGTGTGGAATATGGAATTTGACTGCCATTTCTTGTTCATGTCACTAGAATACCACAGTGTACTGAAATTCACAGCCTGAGGTTCAAAGGGCTCAATGTCCAGGAAGGTCGCACCTTCCGGCATCTCCCATGTGATGAAAGAAATCAAGATTAGAAGCCAACTGAAGTGGAAATCATATCGTTGATATTGTGCTTCCCTACAGTCCAGTTCCAACTAGTTTACGAGGTACTTCATCCAATTCATTTGTAGGCCCTCCGTGCACTTCCCTGGGAGGTCGACTACAAAACCAGTCACTTGGGTGGGTCGGTTCTTGTAGACTAACTTCCCTGCGATCAATTGACAGGCTAGGCACACTGTGCCACTTTGGATAAAAGATACCTTGTATCCTCGTGTTCCCTTTTCGACATATCCGTAGGTGTCCTTGATCCTTTGTGCTAGAGCGTGATCCATTGTTTTTCTGGGATAGAAATCATGTGGGTCATGGCCTTGCATACTCATCCCTGTGATCCGATTGATCAATGTCGGATCCACTGTGATACGGCGGTTTAACCACAAGTATCTACCATGGTAATAGGACAACAACATCTTGATGCATGAATTCACTTCTTGGTGCCTTTCGAAGTGAGGAATCTTCATGACATTGAGCAGTGTGAACTGCGCGAGGTTATGGGTCCATGACTGAGGGATGATCTTTGAATTCTTTCTTTTTTTCCTGGTCAGGTACTTATGTGGGGCGAGCATGCTATATACCTTCCTGTCATCGAGGTTGAAGTCGCTAAACTTCAACGCTGCTATATTTTCTTAATCTGTGTGAACTGCACGTATCCCCTTCGGGAGGTACGTAGTGACCAATTCGTACTCAAAGTCTTTGGGCACATTGTCTCTATTTATTGTGCTGCTTAGAGGTGGTGGATAGGCAGGTAAAATGCTCGAAATCAACTTAGCATTCGCGAGATCGTCTCTATGCTTCATTTTCTTCTCATCTACAGGTCGTGATGGTCTGGATCGAGCAGTATACGAAGAGGTTGGTAGTCCTCTCATCGATGATGCTTGTGGACTAGTAGACAATCCTCTCTTTGACATGACTCTTTCAGTCATCAAGTCGAGTACTTTTGTTACTGATTCTTCAAATGCGGTGATCTCATCGAACATACATGCTTGGGATTAATAATATTGGGTTCACAATTAACTTAGATAATGCACTAGAATAAACAACAAGAGGGCAATGATCACTGTATACAATTCACTCGATCTGTGGGCTCTAATTCTTGGTTAGTAAAAGTGTTCTCCATGCATGGCGCGATGGGATAAATAGGCAACTCGAAAATGGTTTGCTTGTAATGGGTATGAAGCCTCATTAACTCTTGTCATGTTCGTTATGGCGCAGTCCAATGGTCTGGTGTCGAGATATAAATGATTTTTGGCACATTCGGAGTGGCAGTCAAGTGGATATATCGGTCCCAATGACTATGTTTCCTCGCCATGGCGAAGTGCCATGTGTCGTTGTTCTGATATCCCGGTGAAGCTCCAATTCTGCAAATTTTTTGTCTGTGAAGTTCCCTCTGGAACCTTCTGTAAATTTTCAAACTTATCTCTCTTCTTACTTATCTTTCTAGCCTTCCTCCCAGTGAGCTTCATCTCGGTAGTCCTTTTTCTATTCTGATTCTTATTGTCTTTGGACATAGTCACTTTGCGTTGTTGAGATTATTTCCTAGGATTTGGTATTAACACCTCTTCTTTATCTGAGATAGGTACCTCAGTCTTCTGTGAGTCTTCTAATGTTCTTGCAACTTCGACATTTGGGTCTCTAGTGTTAAGTAGCTTCGACCTATTCTCTTGTTCTTCAATCAAGTATGTGATCCTTCTAGTCATGAAATCTCTTAACTCTTGTCTCTTCTGCTCCAAAACTTCTTCTTCTTCTTTTTGTCTATCATGATCTCTTTCAATTTCCCTACTAACATGGTAAACGGGGCGCAGTCCTCAATAAATTGAATAATCCCAAAATCTTCTTTTGTCGAAGTTCCATTAGCTTTCATAGATATTTGAGTGAGATTTCCACATAGGTTTACCAGTTTTCCTCTGAATAACCCTATTCCTCCTAATGAAGGAATCATAGCAGGCCTTCCTATAGCTTCCCAAGTTCTCTCTGTCATGATATTCACCTGTGTTTCCTCATCTAGAACACGGTCAATGTCGAAGTCTCTTATTCTTGCTTCAATTCATTCCTTGTCTTTAAACATATCTGATAATATAACATGTCGGTGGTCATTCAAGGTTTCTTTCATCTGTAGCAATACCTTCTCTGATTCTTTCTACGGTTCTACTATAGCCTTAGTTTCTGGATCTGCCTTAGGGTTTTCTTATATTATGTTCATACTTTCAATCTTATCAATCATTCTAGGGCAATCCAACACTTCATGGTTCATAGCTTTGCAACAAAGACAACCAGGTCTTCTCCTAGGGCATGCCTTAGAAAGATGTCCTGGTTTTCTACAGCTGTAATAGAGGGTTAATCCTCTCTTTCTTTTAAATGATCCCCAACTTCTCTTGTACTGCGTGCTAGGATCATAGGAGCTAACCTGCAATAAATTATTTCTAGGATCCTACATCCATTTGTTAGTCCAAACATTCTTTCTATGCATAGGTATAACATACCTTTCACTATTCTTATCAGATCTAGTCATATCAAGTCTTCTTTCATCTATTAATACCCTAGTTTTCAAACTAGGAAAAAATCTATTAAACATACCTAGATCCATACTCTAGAAAAAAAAAAATTCACTTATCTTACTTCTACATAGCACAAAGCTTCTAGATCGAAAACTTTTAACTATTCTTACCTTTATCAGAGCACAAAGCTTACATATATTACCTCTTTTTAATCAATAATTCACACTTTTACCTTTCTTAGGGCACAAAGCTTCTGGATCTTGCCTCTTTTCTTCAGATTCGACTTATTTTCTTTAGCACAGAGCTTCTTAGGTGAAGTAGAATGTTGCGCACTAGGGAAACAAATCTACGCACAGAGCTTTCACAATTTCAGGATGGATCTTTGCACAAAGCTTCTTCTTTCTCAATTTCCAGCAATCATAGTTTCAGGTCCCAACAATGGAACTATTTGTTGGCACAGGGGCATACCCAGGGTTCAACGCTACAGAAATGCACCAACAAAGCCCTAACTACTGGCCCTTTCAGCAACACCTGCGAAGCAGATGAAGTCTCACCCGAGGTAGAGGCAAGGGTGGTTGCAAGACTCAGGTGTCTGCAACCTTTGTTGGGACATAGATCTATGATTATAATACTTAATAAAGCACTTAGCACTGTCAGTTCCTCAATATACAATCAATAATCACTTCGTTGATAAAACAAGGCTTCGTAGCATTTACACTGATATATGTACTTAAGCACTTAGCATAAACAGAGAGGTAGATCTAGCGGATCAAGCACTAAGCACATTCATATGGATCAGATATAACATTCTCACATGTCATTATCACTAAGCATAAGCAAATCTATCTAATCATCTCAAAGTACTTAGCAAAAGAACACATTAAGACAAGCACAAAGCAAGACAACACAGTGTTTATGTAGTTCACCCCCACACTGGGGTTACGTCCACCAACTCTTCTTCTTTATTATCTTTAGTCAATTGGTTACAAGCACAGAACCATCAAAACCCTACTCCACATAGGACAGAATATCTATGCGGCTCGCTAGATCCTTCTTCCTTGCATTACAACACTCAGCCTTCCACAA
Source organism: Picea glauca (assembly GCA_000966675.3). Classification (NCBI taxonomy): domain Eukaryota; kingdom Viridiplantae; phylum Streptophyta; class Pinopsida; order Pinales; family Pinaceae; genus Picea; species Picea glauca. Next base: position 25,176 of record JZKD02S2070704.1, on the reverse strand, counting down.
TCTGTTACAACCACTTGCACTTAGCTCTGCAAGTCTCTCACAGTCATGCACAAAGTACTTACAAACCCTACTTGCACTTAGCATAGATCACATAGATGCCCATTCAACTACTTCTTACATTGCMTATCCTTCTATTTATACATACAAAATAGGCCTAAACATGGGTAAACCCATGGGYCGACRTCCCATTCCCATTACATATTCCCAAAAACCCAAAAAGGACCCAAAAGTGGGYCRAGATCCCTTGATCTCTGCTTCGTCTTGTGCTCCTCCTTCGAYAGGTTGTCGAAGTCCCAAAATAGGTCAATATGACCAAGAATCTCCCAAAACTTGGTCAAGGGCCAACAATCCTCCTCCAACCTAGTCCAATGCTGCGTTGCTTTATCAAACAAGTCATTTGTTGTGMTGACCTACTGCTCTATCTCCTRCAGCTACAYTGTTACTTCCTGCTTCCTTTTCTCCTTCACTACTGGTGGAGTAGTTGGTGTGAGCTATTCTCGRAGATTCTCGATCTCCTTCTGGTATATATAAATTKTCTATKCAATYYGATCAATCTTTTCTYCTACTGTGATTACCTCACTCTACGCAACCTGTGGAATCTTCTCATAATTTCCTGCCACTTTCTACTCTAATCCTTTTATGCACTCCCTTTCCTCCTAGGTCTCAGATTTAGCCTTCTCATATACTATTTCTAGTGCGTCCCGCTTCTTTGTTCCCTGCTTCAATTCGGTTAAGTCTTTGCATGCATGAGACTGTACCTCATGGTTTATGCTCACTTGAAACATGTGTAGCGCCCCTGATGGTATCCTTGTCAACACAAGTTGGATATGTCCTAAGTCCTTCAAAGGTGTCTTCCCCGCAATTTCGTCCATGCGCAGCATACTAGGGTTGATGTGGAATGTTACATGTGGCTGCATTATCACCTGGACTGACTCTCATTCTTCTTCTTGCACTCTTCCTTCTATCTGCGGTGTTGATGGTTCGATTCCCCTGCTTCTTGTTGTCGGCCCTTCCCTTATTTTCTTTATGAGTTTCCACATGTCTTCCAACTCCTCTTGGATCTTGTCCCTGTGGCGTGCAGCATGGTCAAGGTCCTCAGCTAGATAATCCTAGACCATTTGGGCTATCATGTCCCCATCATCATCCATGATCATATACTATGGCGGTGTTCGGTGTGCCTTTGATCTCTTGCATTTGCCTCCTGTCTACGTGGCTGGTTTCTTATTTCCCCTGGTTCCTGTATGTCATGATTTGGGGTGGTCTCCTACACTCCCTAGGCTTGTTTTTTTTGTCCCTTGGTCAGCTATGTACTCTCCTTCTTCCCCTTCTGGGTCCCTATCTTCTTTGGCCCTTCGTCTTTCTATGTTGTCTTGCCCCTTCTCGTTCTTGGTCTCTTGGGCACTTGAATTTCCAGAGGCTGTGTTTCTCCCTGCTCTGTCTCTTCTTTTGTTGTTCTTTCCAGCACTTCCTAGGTAATGGTTGGGATCCTCTATTCATTGGCCCATTCTTTGATGGCCATGTCAATATCACCCTTTGTGATGTAGTAGTGCATCTATAGCCACTATTTATCCGAATCCTTCCTTTCCTGTATCCACTTTGTGTGTCATGTGGCCTGGAAATTGGCGATGTCTACATATCGCGCGACATCTTCTGGTGTGATTCTCCACATCTTGGAGATGGATTCATGTAGGTCATGTAAGTACCCCTCAAAAATGGACCCATTCACCTTATTTCTCCTTGAGACTGGCCTGGCTCTGACAAAAAAATACCTCGCTCCTTGATTCAACTTTGGTCTGGTACAAAAAACTACATACCTTGGCTCTTGCCATCCCATGAAGGATATTAATGTGATCAGCCATGAGTAGTGGAAATCTATGCCTAGGCCCTATGCATCCTTCTAGTCATCCAAGAACAAGTTCAATAGGTACGGCGCCCATCTCATTGAGGTGACTTCTGTGCACTAGGATGCAAATGCAACAACTCCAACTGGGACTTCCTCCCTGCGGCATTTTCTTAGCAACTTGCAGGCTAAGATTTATTTGCCCAATTGTGTGGTTGCGTCATTGATCCTCTTGATAATTATCCCTCTTGTCCCCCTTTCGGTGCCATACTTCTTCTTCATCTCTTCTGCTAGCACTTTCTCCTTGGTTTTGTCATCCAGAAACAACGCAGGATCCATACCCCGAATTGGTCACCCTGTTATTTTCGCAATAAGCTCAATGCTTATGGGGACGGGCTTGTCTAGCCATATGTCCCCTCCATGTGTGACTACTATCAGTTGTTTGACACACGTTTTTGCGTACTAGCCTCTGCCAAAACGTGGTAGGTCCAACAGACCTAAAATTCCCATTTTCTCCAGCCCATTTTCCCACTAGTATGGTTGGTTGATCAGTTCTCCAACTCAATTTGTGCTCGTAGTCTGTATAAAGACCCTCTTCGCAATTTCCAGGAACTTGTCTTTGTCTGCTACATAGTGGTCTGGGTATTTGAGCTTCCTGATATGACCTAATAGCTCTAGTCCTACCTGTACCCAGCTGGTATGCGCGGTACAACAATTTCTATTGTCGGTTTCTTGCGAGGTGACATTGGTATCTATATCTTGTCTTTATTCTACTATGGTGGTTGGCTCGATGTTCCAGCGGCTTCTAGTTGTTCCTTCATATTCCATTCCAGACAAGTCAATACATCTTCAACCGTCTCCCCTACTGGGTGGTCTAAGATGGTCATTTGGGACTCATCTGGCTCCATTGTTGTTGTCGGATTTGGTGTTGTACCAATGAATTTTGAAGATGCATCTATATGCTCTGGTTGCATCTCCTTTGAGTTTTCTATTCCCTAGTTTGTGGCTCCTGTAATTCCACTGGTATCTCTTGACTCATGCCCTCCGATGTTGGTTGTTTGATTTCTTCCAGGATAGTTGTAGGGTTTACCAGTGTTGTGTCTGGAGATGGGAATTTGTCGACATTGAAAATCTCCAGCAACTGTTGTTCACCCTCTTCCACTTGTCCTCATGATCTGTTCTGAACTCTGGTTTTCCTGGTAGTCTGGCTCACTTCTGCTTGCTTGGGCAGTGCCATGGCGGTGAATGTCAAGTGTCTGTTGGATTCAAACGATCTATGTGAACTCACACTGTGCTCTTTAGCCTATGTTTCTTTGCATTTGTTTTCTTTTCATGAATAGACTATTGGCTCCCACGTTTGTGTGTTGTATGGATTTCCCATGAATCTTGTCGAGGATGTTTCCTTGATTATGGGTTTAATGCACCTTGATTACAGGTTCAATGCATCTCCAACAGTTTCATACTTTTCATTACTCCTGCTTTGCCATCTCCAGTTGGCACGATTAATGTGATGTCCCAGCGGTCCTTGTCGTCTTTTAATTCCGTCAAATGTTGTCTTGTCTTACTGCTTTTGCCGACTTTCCTTTTCCCACTTGTTTCCCTTTTTTCGTGTGACCATTTTCCTTCTCCTCTCTAAATTTGTGTTTCTTATTTTGTGTAGTCTTTCTACTTCTAACGCACTGCGCCCTCTTGGTTCTTTTTCAATATACTATTTTTTTTATTTTTATTTTGTTTACTTCGCAGTGGATGGTCGATTGTCCTTGTATAGCTTTAGTCATCTCCCATTGATCATTCCTCTGAGTTCTATGCCTAATAAATCTAGTAACTATATAGCTCCTCCATTTGTGACATTTTTTACTTCGTATGGTCCTAACCAATGCATTCTGAGCTTTCTTGGGTGCTGTAATGATTTTTTGTCATACATCAGTACTAGATCTCCTTCCTTGAATGTTTTCTTCTTGATGTGTCTATCGTGCCAATCTTTATCTCTTGATTTATGAACTTGTTGGTGGAATCCTGCCAAGATTCGGTCTTCCTCCATGGTCAATAATTGATTCATTCTCTCCTATACTACGCCTCGTTCTTCATTTGTGTGATTGTTGCTACGCGTAAGCTTGGTACTAAAAATTCTAATGGCACCACTGCTTCTTGGCCATAAACCAGCTTAAATGGTGTGTGCCCCATAAAATTTTTGCACGTAGTCCTGTATGCCCATAATACTGTTGGTACTTTGAGGTCCCAGTCATCCCTGTTGACATTGCAAATCTTTGTTAGTGTGTTCTCCAAGATTTTGTTGAATGCTTCCACTGTGTCATTTGCATGTGGATGATAAGGTGTGCTCTTCTTATGATGGACTTCAAATTCTTCATTCATAGCGTTGATGGTATTGTTTATGAAGTGCATGCCTTGGTCACTCATCAAAACTCTTGGGCACCCAAATCTAGTGATTACTTGTTCAAATAGAAAATGCATTTTTTTTTTGCGTTGCAATCCTTCACTAGTGTGGCTTCCACCCATGTTGTTAAGTATTCTGTCTCGGTGATAATGTACCTTGATCTTGTTCTTTTTGCTGGTGGGTTGATTGGTCACACAAATTCTATTTCCCACTTGTCAAATGCCTCTAATGTTACTTGTGGTTGTAATCGCATCTCGTCCCTTCTGTTGGGTTTGCCTACCCTTTGACAAACATCGCAAGTTTGACAGTGTTCCTTTGAATCTTTGTGCATCATTGGACACCAAAGTAATGTGCATAATACCTTCTACGCGGTATCTTTACCTGCATAATTCCCTCCTTCTATTCCCTTGTGGGATTTTGCTAAAACTCTTGGTCTTTCGTGCTCTAACACGTATATTTGCAAGATGATATCTGTGCCCATTTTATATAAATGTCTTGCAATCAGTTGATAGTCGACAGCGCAGACTATAGGTTTTTCTTCTGTGCGGTGTTATATTCTTGTGGCACAGTACCTGTACTCAAGTACTGAATGATATCTACGAAGTATTCATCAGCAATCTGTACTGAGAATAATTGTGCATCTGGAAAGTTGTCTTCTAAATTCGTAGGTTCTTCTCCATTTGTAACCCTTGATAGGTGATCAGGTCCTGCGTTCAATTTTCCTGGCTTGACTATTACTACAAATTCAAATTCATGGAATAGTAGTAACCATCGACAGATTCTCCCCCCCAACACTGGCTTGTTGACTAGGTATTTCAGGGTTGAGTGATCTGTGAACATATTAAAGTGTTTTCCCAATAAGTAATGTTGGAACTTTTGAAGTGCATAGACCATAGCTAGGCCTTCTATTTCGGTCATGTTATAGTTTTGTTTGGAGTCTGATAACTTTCTGCTCACGAATGTTATCGAGTAATCCAAGTCTCCCGCTCCTGGTTGTGCCAAGATAGCTCCAAGTGCTATAGTTGATGCATCTACATGCACATGGAATGTCTTCTCCCAATCTAGAAATACTAATATCGACGCGGTGACCATCTTTTCTTTCAAGGTATCTAGACTGTGTTGACACTCATCATTCCACTAAAAATTTGTATCCTTTCTTAGCAGCTTTTCCATCGGTGCAGTGATCTGCGCATATCCTTTGATAAATTTCCTGTAATAACCTGTGTGGCCCAACGTCATTCTTAGATGACGGACTATTTTTGGTGGTGGTAAGTTAACTACGGCTGCAATCTTTGCAGGATCTACTACTAAACCTTGTTTGCATACTATATGGCCTAATAGTATCCCAAACAGTGTTCCAAATATACATTTTTTTATGTTTAGTGATATCTGGCACTGTCTACATCTTTCTAGCATCAGGTGTAAGACTTCTACATGGATTTTCAATAAACTATAGACTATCCAATCATCCAGGTATAATTCGAGAAACTGGTGGATGAATTCCTTAAACGAAACAATGACTACTCTGGAAAAGATTGATGGTGCATTCTTTAGTCCAAATGGCATCATTGTGTATTGGTAAGATCCCCATTATGTCATGAACATGGTCTTGTATCTATCCTCCTCTATTATCTTGATCTGATGGTAACCTAAGAATCCATCAGTAAATTAGTAAGCTTCATGTCCTCCTACATTCTCTAACACCTCATCCGTGAAAGGTGTAGGGAATAGGTCATGTAGTCATGCATCGTTCAACTTCCTTAAGTCGATGCATATCCTGATCCCTCCTTGTTTCTTGTCCTGTACTATCATTGGGATTATCCATTCTGACTCTTCGACCGGTTCTATGATGTCGGCTTCGAGCATCCTATTGATCTCAGATTTGAATTTCTTCTTGTATATGGGGTTCAGTCTATATGGTTGTTTTCTAATCGATCTTGCTTCTAGTCTGAGTGGTATCTTCATCTCTTCTAAATCTCCTGCTATACCCTTAATCTCTGTAAAGGTTGTGGGAAACAAGTCATTGTATTCATGCAACAACTCTGTGATTCTTTCTATTGTTTTCTCATCCCAGTAGTCTCCAATGTTGGCCATTTTGGGATGCTCGGTTGTCCCAATGTTGACTTTCTTTACTTTGATCAGTGTGAAAATGACTTATGATTCTATGGGTGGACCTTTCACATCTCTTTCACCTTCTGCCTCTTCAATCTGAATATCGCACGGATCGTCTTCATCTAGTGCTTCCTCTTGCACATGATAGCATGACAACAATTCCTTAACTATCTGTTTATTCCATTGTTTCTCTTTTGTGAAAAATTCTATATCTGGTTCTTTGATAAATATTACTCCTCTTATTTTTTTTAGAGATGCATCTATGTTGGGGTTTTCATGTTCGAATGAAAATGTGACAGTAAAATTATGTTGCAATGTCGTCAATGTTGCAGTTCCTGTGCACAACTCCTAGTCTGTATGCCAGTTCGTTGGTATGCCCTCTAGAGTGGGTATGAAGTGATGAGGCCATTCCTCTGGGGGTTTAATTTTCCATAGCATTCTACACGCCTCCAAGTGTTCCTCTAGTGCCCCTTGTCCATCATACTTATGTTGTTTATTTTTTTTATGTTCTCTGCCAAACCTTATGCACAGTAGCCTCTTACATTGGTACCAATCTGTGATGGTCTCCTTGTGCACACCCCACCATATGGCAAGTGTGGCCTTGAGTGCTATATCAAGTGCTAACATTCTTTGGTTCTCTAAAACTGTGTCTTCATACTGTGTCAAGAATGTTTCCAAATCGTTTATTCCGTGGAAACTGGGTGGTTCTTTGTTTTTTATGCCTACCCATCTTACTGCGCGGTCTATTATTGCACATATTATCGTGGATACTTTGTGTAGCCTTTGCCGCTAGTTCTCTAAACCAGTGTCTAAGTCTGTTTCACATGAAGTAATTCTCTGCCAACTAAGTACCCCATCTGCAGTTGGGTTTACGTAATCCTCATCGCACATATTTTTTCTATACAACTAGTCGATTTTCTCTAGGTCTAGGCAAGTAGGTTCTACAAACCTCTCCCCTTCGGATGGATCTAATGGCATGATGACCCTATATTCTCCTAACTCAAATGTCATTTTCTTGGTTTTCAAGTTGATTATGGCCTGGTTTTCAAACTCCCAATCCAAACCAAGAAACGTTGGGTAAGGTGTTGTGCCATCTACTATTTCAATGACTTCAAAGTCTGCTTTAATGTGCACTCCATTGAGATCTACTGTCACTCCTTTCATTCTACCGATTGGTAAGACTCTATGTTGGTTTTCCAATTTTAATTAAACACGTGAATATCCCAATGTTGGCTCTCCCATGCATTGTTATGTCTTCTTTGGTAATACATTAACTTCAGATCCTAGATCTAGTATAATGTCTCCCATATTGAAATCATTGATGTTATTGATATAACACTTGGATTATATGGTCAAAAAATGATTAAATTGCTCTATTACTGATTCACCCCCCCTCTCAGTAATCCAACAATATACACTGCTCAATGAGCTTCGTTCAAAATTAAATTTCTCATTTCGTCTTATTATGGTACATAATTTTTCCATTATATCTTAGTATCTCGTCACTATCCAAAGAATAACCCTCATATCTAGGTATCATCATGGTATCTTGTCTAATATTGTCCTTTACTGTGGTGAGCCAAAAAAAAATGTTTAGGGCCCCAAAATGGCCCTGTAAGTACAACAAGATGTGCTGACATGAAAAAATACAAAATAAGCCAGTTGCATTAAGCGAGAGGCCACTAGTATCCACCTGGAGGATGTGTGGGGCTTCAGACAACCCCATAAGTGTAGAACCTACAATTACAAAGAAGTACATAAGAACATGCTAAACAAAAATGGACAAGAGGAGCCAATTGGAATAGGTGGGTGGCCACCAATATCCACTTGGAGCAATCCTCCCCCATTAGGAAGAAATGGTCTCCATTGTGTTGAGTTCCCCCATCAGGTGAGGAACCTTCTGCTGGATTTGGCCCTGGGTGAGCCACCTGCCTTGGTGTAAGAGTTTCCCTACCTTGAAAACTCGATAAAGCTAGATTCTCTACTGGTGAGTGCCCTTGACCTGTGTGTGCACTATCTGATCAGTGGATGCTTGTTCCATGCAGTCAGGGTTGAGCTCTGTTGGTGCCAGCTGTTCTGCGATCTTTGAGGTGTCCAATAATGGTGGAAAATATGGCTGAAGGAGGTCCACATTGAACACTGGATGCATGCCAAGGAAGGGTGGAGTGTTGAGCTCAAAACCATTGCTACCCACAACCTTGGTGATAGTGTAAGGCCCATAGCAAAGTGGGTGAAGCTTCCAATGGGACCCCGTGAGATGCTCTTTCTGCAAATGTAACCAGACTTTGTTTCCAACCTAAAATTGGTGTGGTACCCTATATTTATCATGGTGTTGCTTGTACTTAGCATTGGATTTCTACAAAATCTCCTGGACCTGTTGGCGGATGTGATAAATCCGCTCAATGAATTTGGTGGCTTTGATGGTCTCATAATGAACATGGGAAGATTCTGTCTATGTGGTGGAAAGATTTTGTCTATGCTATGGAGAGCCCTCTTGTAACTTTGTTGAACATAGGAGAGACTCTCATCCCATGGACATGGATGCTTAGAGTTTTACATGTGCAGGATGTGCATAATCATCTGATTGACAACCTCTATTTGACCGTCTCTTTGGGGGTGAAAAGAAGTGGATTTAGTGAGATTGGTGTCCAACAGTGACCAGAGACTTGACCAAAATGTGCTGAGGAACCCACTATCCTAGTTGGAGATGATGGTCTGTGGTATCCCAAAATGGACTCACACTCGTTTGAAGAAGATCTTGGCAGTATCTACCACTGTGATATTCTTCTTGCGGGCTATGAGGATGATCATCTTCGAAAACCGATCAAATACCACAAATACACAATCATTTCCTTGCTTGGTGGACGAAAGGCCAGACATGTAATCCATTGAGACAGATTCCCAATTCTTATTAGGAGTAGGAATATGGGTGTATAATCCTTACTTCTTAATGGCTGACTAGACAATGGCATAGGCAGTGCAATATCTGATATACTTGCCAACGTCCTGTTGAAGTTTTGGCCAATAAAAATGTTTTTGAAGAACAACCACAATTTTCTGTTGGATTACTGAGAGGGGGGGTGAATCAGTAATAGATCAATATAATCCTTTTTAAACATAATATGCAAGTGTTATATTTATTTTTTATCAATGTAGCATTATCATCCAATAGTTTCATATTAAATAAACAATGAACAAATGAGAAATCATACATATACACAATACACCAAAGTTTTTGCGTGGAAACCCAAAGCAGGAGAAAACCACATAATGATTTTTCTTATATGTCTTTAAGAATTACATTTATTGGAAGCACCAACTTCCTTTTTTTCCCAGCTGCAACTGTAAGGAGGCTCCAACCCCCTAGTTTCTCAGGCTACAACCCGAGGGAAGATCCAACTCCCCAATTCTATGGCTACAACCAGAAGGAGGCTACAACCCCCTATGTTATCTGGCTACAACCGGAAGGTGGCTACAACCACCTGTCCTTGCCTCGTCCAACCTCCATGACATAGAAGTAGAATGATGGAACCACTGTCACACTATCACTATGAGATATACCACTGTAAAACTGTACCAACCTGTATCACTGACCTGCAACCAACCTGTACTACTTCCCTGCAATCAACCTATAGCTGAACTGAGCATGTAGCAAACAAATACAAAAATTATGCGACCTGTAGTTCTGCAACATGCGTATGTATGCACCCTATCTATACAAAAGCTCACGTATGTACATGACCTATTTGTTATGCATCCTGTGTATGCCTTCTGAAACTAGGGTTTTCTTTATTCTGAAAACTTCTGACCCTCTGCAACCTATTTCACATATATCTGCAACCTGTCACTATGTCCAGACTATAGATGTACTCTGTGCATGCATCCTCATACATAACCTTTACCCAAAGAATCTATATATATCTCTAGTCATATGCCATATAAGTGTATGTAATCATGAACAAGTATAATAACCCTCACATGAACGAGACATTAAATCGTTTATGATATTCAACTTCTCAATACTTCAACCACTTCACAAATGCAAGTTCTCATCCATGTATCACAGAACCCTTAACCATATACCAAGAAATACAAGATGTGCCTCAATACTAACAAATGATAAATATTGATTATACTGGCACTATATTTCTATAGATATAACTTATACAGAAGGTCCCATGCAACCAATATTCTCTCTAGGGAAAATCCTCAAATCTCCATAACCATTTCTCATGTATACAACAAAATCCAACTACTCATAGAAATGAGACATACCTTTTGAACCAGTGGATAGATATGATGTACCTAATCACTATAGACCTTCCTAGGAACTTTCTCTCATAATATAGAGACTTGGCATCTTCATCTTCTCAATTTTCTATGGATTTACCCTCATGTACGCACCCTAATATACTGCCAACCCACGTACGTACGCACCCTATTATAATGTTATCCCACGTCGCCTCAGAACTTAGGGTTTTTTAGTATTTTCTTCAATTCTGAAACTTTTTCCATCATCCCTTCATGCTACCTCATAATTGCGCAACTTCAGATATATCAATGAGTACCTGCAATAAGCCTTGCACAATAATAGATATTCAATGTGCACAATTGTAATCAAATGATATACCCTTGCCTCTTATTTATACTTTCACGTAGCTTCATCAAGGGGTTACCTTCTAACCATCTTAACCCACTTTCCTTATTTTAGGGCTAACCCACTTCTAACCACTTGTCCACTTCACTTGACCACTTTCCACAAATAGTAAGTTCTCCACTAACATTATTATTTAAATAAWTTATTTTTCCACCACTTTGACTTATCCATAAATAGTAAATTCTCCACTAACTTTATTATTTAAATAATTTCKTMTTTGCATCCACTTTGACTACTTTGACTTTTTAGGGGCTTCTAGATAACTCATGAAGGTTCTCAAACTTCACATGGCCATAACTCTCTAACCGTGAGGCTTTATGTGACATTCCACRTACCACTGGAAATGGGATGACATGTACTATCCATATAGAATAGTATTACCTGCAAATATGTTAAAACTCATACCATTATACATYAAACACACTTGGGTCCATTACCCAAACCTTTTTTCTACCAAACTTTCTTCAAGAGTTGACATCAATGACAACCAACCCAAATAATCAACATTTTMTCCACGCMAAAATGTCCTTCCATCCGACTGTAGTGGGCTTCCCAGATCATATTTGCACGGTCGCTTGTAGGAACACAAATATGGCCTAGATGGCATAATAGTCCATCCCTAATGTGAAAATTAGTGATAGTTGCGTCTGTACCCAAGAAATGATAGGTGGTGGTGAAGTTCAGATCTTGTTGATAAAGTTGGGGCCACTCAGATGCCTCATGTGCACATGAATGGAGAAAATTGGTGAGTGCAGCCACAAGAGGTTGACTGAGGTAGTCAATGACATGATTTGAGATCCTTGTCTTATACTTGATGTTGAGATGGAATTGCTGCAGGTAGGTGGACCACTTTTGATGGCAGTCATTCTGCAATTTCCCCTGTGTCTATATGAACTGTAGAGGCTTGTGATCAGTGTGGATGATCATCTCCCATAATGTAATGTTTCCATTTACAACAGGCTTGTACAATGAAATACATATATTTTTCATAGGTGGGGTATTTCTAGAAAGTATCTGAGAGTGTCTCACTATGGTATGCCACCGGATGGCCGTGTTGAGTGAGAACTGCGCCTACAACATAGTCAAATGCATCAGTATCAATCTCGAATGGTTGCTACAGATCGAGAAAGGAGAGTACTGGAGTTGAGCACAAGCGATTCTTCAGATCATTGAATGCTCATTGTTGTTCCTTCCCCCACATGAAATTTTCCCCACCACTGCCCTTGGTCACCTGGCTGAGGGCCCATGCAATATGGGAGAATCCAAAAATGAACCGTCGGTAGAATTTGGTTAGTCCTAAGAAGCTCCAAAGCTCAGTTAGTGTGGTCGGCGCTGGCCAGTCACAGATGACTTGGATCTTAGATGGATCAACATGTACCCCATGCTCATCAACAATGTAGCCCAAGTATTGGACCCTGTTCATTCCAAAAGAACATTTTTCCAAGTTGGCATATAGCTTGTGTTGTTGTAGAGTGCTCAAAAGCTACTAAATATGCCGCATGTGCTCCTCCCAAGTTCTGTTGAAGATGAGGATGTCATCCAAATATACCACCACAAAGGAGTTGGTGAAATGTAGCAATACATCATCCATCAACCTCATGAAAGTGGTTGGTGCATTTGTTAATACAAAGGGCATGAACAACCATTCAAAGAGACCTTCTTTAGATTTGAAGGTTGTCTTCTTTATGTCAGTTGGTGCGATGGGAACCTGGTGGTAGCCAAACTTTAGGTCAATCATGCTGAAGAACTTTTTCCCCTTGAGTTGGTCAAGAAGGTCATCAATCCTAGGAATTGGGTATTGGTTCCTGAATGTGATTTTGTTTAAGGCTTTGTAATCAATGCAGAGTTTCCAAGTCTCGTAATTATTCTACATAAGTACAATCGGGCTTTCGAATGGGGAGGATCTGGGTCTAATGTGCCCCTTTGGAATAAGCTCTTGGATCTGACGCCTGATTTTGTCATTTTCCATCAACGAGTGATGATAGATTGGTCCATTAGGTAGAGGTGAACCAGGGCTCATATCAATTGGATGCTTGACTTGGAAGTGCATTGGTACCCTGGTGGGTGAGGAGAAGATGTCTCTGTATTCTTCCACGATCCTTTCCACTTTCTTTTGCTGCAAAGAGAGGCTCTGTGTAGAGGCGACGGATTTGGCGGTGACCTTCTGCTTACTATGATCATGGATCAAAAAGAAGACGAACTTATTGGTCTGTGAAATGACCTTACTGCATTTCTTAACAGAGATTAAAGAAATAGCAGTAGGTGACACTACCTTTGGTATCATGTACAATTGTCTACCCAAAGTAATAATAACACTGCGGGGTCTAGACTCATACACATCATGACGCTTCCACAAATATGGTTTTCCTAAAATAAAATCACAAACTTCAAGGGGAGAAATATCACACAATACCTCATCTTTGAAAGGCTTGATGTCGTAGGGTAGATGACATTGTTGGCTGACACATAGATCTCTTCCTTAGCAAAGCCAGTTGATGGTGTAGGGTTGTGGGTGCAGTGTCGTTGGTAGGTATAGCCGCTTGATGACCTTTGTTGAAATCATCTTTTCTGACTACCTCTATCGACAATGAAATGAAGCAAATCCCCCTTTACCCACATATGTGAATGAAATAGGCGTTCCCCTTCCTCTGGTTCTTTTGGTTCTCCTGAATGGATTTTATGGTAGCGACAGTAGCACTGGGTTCAACATCGATAATCTTCTTCCCTCCTTTGGGATTTGATTTGGAACTAGAATCCTTCTGCTCGACCACGAGTGACTGCTTGGAGCGACATTCTTCAGTGTTGTGCCAAGGGATTTTATGGTACTCACACCATTTTCCCATGTCCTTCTTCATCTTCTCATTTCCCTTCTTTTGTTGTGGCTTGGACTGATTTTCCTAAGAGTGACCATATTGGCTTGGTCCCTTGCTGTGTGGGTTGGGGGCGCCTTTTCCTTGCTTCGGCTGTGTGAAGTTTGCAAATCCAAACTCTCGCCTCTTCTTCTTAAATTTTTGCTCGATCTTGACAACATATCTATAAGCCATTCCCAATGAGGTGATGTCCAGAAACTCCATTTCTATTTGAATGTATCTATGAAAAAAACCGTAGTATTTTAGCACCAGATGACGGTCAGAGTCTTTGATACCCAATTTGGTGCACAAGTTATGGAGAATATTGGTGAAATATGGTACTTTCTGGTCCCTTTCTTGATGCATGGTGGTCCATCTGGTATACTGGTCCTCGTAGCTTCCAAGAGGGTAGTATTGTTCTTTAATGGCGTCCCAGAAGGAATCCCATGTAGGGGCCACTTTAAATATTTCATATTCCTCTACGAACCTTTGATTAGAGTAAGTATCCCACCAATCCTTAACATGGGGGATGGCCTTGAGGAGTGCAAAAGTAATCTTTTCCCTATCGGAAAAATTGTGGACCAAAAAATACCCTTCGAGTAGATTCAACCATTTAGCTAGAACATCTGCATCTATCGACCCTTCAAATAATGGAATATAAAAATTTACATGTACCTTGAAGGGGGTTTGCATGGCCACTTGATGAAGATGCTTGTCCTATGGGTAGCTATCGAAGGATCCACACAAAGTTGTCTATCATTTCTTTTCTTTGTCATACGAGGTATTTATCGAGCAAAATTTTAAAATGATCTCCTACTCCATCATCTTCCTTTTCGTCCCCCATGGGTTGTTGTCGAGCTTGGCATGACTGATCTTGCAATGACTCGATTAGTTTGAGTCCCAACTTATTGTACCCAGATCTTGTCGGAGACATGCACGAAGAAAAATAAATGAAGAGCAGACCGCTCTAATACCAATTATCCAAATTTATGAGTAGAATGAATTGATTACAGATTGAATACAATAAACACAGAGATATGAAGAATAACACATATATCCAGTGAACAATATCTTCTATTATATAAATGAAATAGGCTGAAATTGTAAAACTGCATAATTGAAACACCTGCTCGAATGGTGGTAGCTATCTCTGAGAAGAGATGTGGCTGCTACGCGCATCCATCCAAGTAGAATCATTACAATGAGGCTCCAAAGGATTTTTTGATATTACTCATGAATGCCAAAACCTTAGACATCCAAAAACCTAACCCTAGAAGGTGAAATGCCAAAATTCATGTGGGCCCATATGGGTAAGTTGGTACCTCAACTGCCCAGGGTCGTAAATTTTTCATACGACCTCCATTTTAGGTGTGTGATAGCCTGTTGGAAATATCTTTCTGAGAACTACACATTCTGCTATCAAAATCTGACTCTATCTACAATTTAATTGTGGCAAGCCAAAAAAAAAATGTTTAGGGGCCCAAAATGACCTTGGAAGTACATCAAGATGTGTTGACCTGAAATCATACAAAATAATCCAGTTGGATGAGGTGAGAGGCCACTCGTATCCACCTGGAGGATGTGTGGGGATTCAGACAGCCCTAGAAGTGTATAACCCACAATTACAAAGAAGTACAAAACAATTTGATTGTGGCAAGCCAAAACAAAAATGTTTAGGGCCCCAAAACGACCTTGGAAGTACATCAAGATGTGTTGACTTGAAATCATACAAAATAATCCAGTTGGATGAGGCAAGAGGCCACTCGTATCCACTTGGAGGATGTGTGGGGATTCAGATAGTCCCATAAGTGTATAACCCACAATTACAAAGAAGTACAAAAGAACATGCTAAACAAAAATGGACGAGAGGATCCAGTTGGAATAGGTGGGTGGCCACCAATATCCACCTGGATCACTATAATTAACAAATGAAGATGACATTACATTCCATTCCCCATTAAAAGGGTGAATATCATGGTTTATCAAAACCACAAGCTCAAGATGGTGATTCAGTGAAAAATGTGGATGGCCACTGAGATCCATATGGTTTTCAAGTAGTTGGATTTGCCAACAACACCACACCCATAACCATACAACATCGGGTGGCTTTGCCAGGGTCAATATCTTCATGTCAGCCAATAGTGTCACCTATCCTATGGCATCAATCCCTTCAAGGATGAGGTATTGTGTGATGTTGCCCCACTAGAAGTCTATGATTTTCTATTAGGCCAACCATATATGTGGAGGCATCATGTCGTTTATGAGTCTCGACCCCGTAGAATCATTGCTACTCTGGGGGGTCATCTGTACCAGATACCAAAGGTAGTTCTGACTATTTTCCCACCAAAATAATGCCACAATGTAATCTCTCATACTACAAAGTTTAGCCTCTTCACAATCTGATCAGAAGGTGAACAAAAGGACACTACAACCACTGCAGCCTTAGCCCAAGACCTTTCTATCCAACATAAGAAGATCAACAAGATTGTAGAAGAGTACCAAGATGTTCTTGCTGCACCTATGGGGGTGCCTCCACACTTCCCAGTCAAGCAAGTTTATAACAAAACCCTTCATACTCTTCATGTTGCATCTTCATCGACAGAGTCCTCCCACACTCAGGTAGATCATGTAGCTATATTGGTTGAATGGATCCAATCCCTCCAAAAATAGGTTCATGACAACCTTCAACAAGCTATGAAGGAAAACTTATTCAGCAAGGCAAGCAACGTACCAAGCTTTAGATTTAGCAGAAGTCTCCCCGTCTCCCAAGGGAACTTGATACAATGGGGACCATTTCTTCCTAAGAGGGGAGGAATGATCCAGATGGATCTTGGTGGCCATCCATATTTTTCACTGAATCAACATCTTGAGCCTGTGGTTTTGATAAACCATGACATTCACCCTTTTGATGGAGAATGGAATGTAATGTCATATTCATTTGTTAATTACAGACACCATGTAATGATTTCCTAGTGGTTTTATGTACATTCCTACAACATAGCGTTAATGCACCGGATTCCATTAGAACTCCATAGTTAAGCATGCTC
>JZKD02S2070691.1:38829-51456 GCA_000966675.3 Picea glauca | reverse complement strand
CTGAGTTGACAATACTGATCTAGGGACATCTGTCTTTGAACTTTCATATCCAAGCTGTAGTATTCCCTGGTACTCCTGGCTAATTGTGCCACAAAATCTTCAACATGTTCATGCTACTCTTGCTCATATGTAAATCTGGGCATTTATGGTCTGGGGTTAGCTCTGCTACCTGAGTGTTGGCCTAGCGGTTCATCTGTGAACACTGGAACATATGGCCTATGATTGGTCGTGCTACCCATCTGCCCATGGAATGTGCCACCTCCAAGACTTCCTTCGGATCCTGGTGCTTTCTACAGGTTATATCTGCCTTCCTCATGGGTTCCACCAGACCCTCCAACCTCCTTTTTCCCATACGTATCAGGATCTTTGCCTCGATGGGTTACTTGCATCAGAAGGTTAGTTATCCTCGTTTGGTTCTCATTCATCTTCTGTATATTCTCATCAACTTTCTTCAAGGTTTCAGAGATTTTGGCCTGTCCCCTTCTGCTGGTTTCATGATACTAATCCAATTGTCGGACCAATGTGATTTCTGTGCGGTTCATGTTTTGTTGGAAATGATCAAATTTAGTTACTAAGAGAGCCAAGCCCTGAGGCTCATGGTCATCTCCTAACCCTTCTATTTCTACCTCTATTTCACTGTTTTTTATCTTCCTTTGACCCATGGCAATTCCCCTGTACTTCTGCATGCACCGATCTCTCCACAGGTTTGGAGGATTGAGGCCCTGATACCACTGTAATGATCCCAAGCCAAATTCTTTCTTGGACTCACTAACTACTACTAATTTATTGAGTTTTTAAGTGTATACAAGATTGATCAACACATGGAGATCACAATATATTCAAGATGTAGAAGCACAAGCAAAGATCTGACCTTTTTATTATGAGCAATGTAAGATCAATACAATAGATGGTTGATCTGGCATAAACCTCAGATGGTCGTACAAGCAATAGATATGAGCTGCTACAAAATGCTCCCGATAATAAAAAATGAGCCTCCAAAGGCTGAATATACAATGAATACTAAATCAAGCAGATCTGAGCCGTACTAATGCTCAACCTCCAAGCTGGAAAGTGCCACGTCTTGCTAGAATGTTGAAGCCCTGAATAATTCGTCCCTGCTACCAAAAGTGTCCAATCATCCCGAGAAATATGCCAAATGATAGATCAGGCAACTGGAAGGAAAATCCAGATGTCAAAATTCCCAAATCCACTCTCGAACTCAGTAGATGTGAATTCTCCATTGAATGGTGTGCCCCACTAGATGACTGAAACCCTAGCTGGTTTGACCCTAATGAAGGAGATCTCCAAATGATCTGAAACTCTCCAGGAATATATATCGGGTGATGGTAAGAACAACCCAGATGCCCAAATCTCCAAGATCCCTCTCAATTGTTGTAGATCTGAAATCTTCATTGAATGGTGCACCCCACTGGATGACTGAAACCCTAGCAGGTTCGACCCTGATGAAGGAGGCCTCCAAATTCTCTGAAACTCTCGAAGAATATATATCGGGCCATGAGAATCCCATGGGAGAAGTTTCAGGCTCATATCTCAAGCAGATCTCCCTAGATCTGAGTTTTACTGAATCACAGGATGTCCCCTATGGCTCTGAGACATCCCAATCGACAGACAAATGTAGAATGATGATAACCCTCCAGAAAATACCTCAAACTGATGGTCATGCCCCTGCAAACAAAACCCAACTGTAGGAATGGCCCTAGGCCCTCAGGATAAGATGGATCGAACCTCCCTCGATAAACTGGCCCTGGAACTAGAATGGTGTGGAGGAGTCTTTCATCCCCGAGACCAAGTTGTGGAACAAGGTGAGTGGATATTTCACCACTGAGTTGCTCCCAAGGGTTTGTACAACAAAACCCCCAAACTGAATGCTCAAGAGCAATAGCAAATGCTAATGCAAAACCAGAATGAATATTAGGTGCACCCCAGCCTCTTACTTATACTTTTCCTTCTAATTCTTTGTTGAGTTAGGTTAAATCCCAGGGTTAATCTTCTATTCTTCTGTTGAGTTATCTATTACTCCTTTATCCTTTCCCTTTCTTAAGTCAACTTAAAAATATAACTTTTAACTTCCTAACTTTTCCCCCCCTTCAGGGTGAGACTATGACCTAGTGGGGGTGCCCAGGCCACTGAGTCTCCTCCTCACCTCTCTAAGAGGTGGGTGACATTACACTCTTCCTTCGGACTCTCACTTCTCTACAGGACTCTCTCGCCTCTAGCCCGACTGAGTTTGTTCCAATGGAGGAGCCAGATGCAGCGATAGCTGCAGCGATGGCTGCAGCAACAGGTGCAGCGATGGGTGCAACAACAGGTACAACACGCGAGAGAAAAGCCAAAGCCACTGTGGGCGACGTGGAGGATGAAAAAATCTAGGCAGAGAAGCCTACATATGTGGAGAAGGAGCCCTGGCCAGGGGATCTCCAAACCAAGTGGCCAAACTTCACTCCAGGTGTCTATCTTTTTAGTCTTATCTGTCATATCTCAGATGGTCAACAGTTTATCTGTCAACTTTTTTCTTTAGCATATGGAAGTCTTAGATGTAAAATTTTATGTTTCAGTTGGTAAAGAATAGTTCTGTTAAGTTATGGGGTAGCTTGGGTTAACTGGATTGGTTTCCCCTCTGTTGGGGCAGTCCTGCACCCTCAGCATGAACATCTTTGTATTTTTCTATGAAACTCAGCCTCTGGAAGGCACTTAATATATATTTTTCTTACTTACAAAAAAGAAGGTTTGATGAAAAAGATGTTCTCTTGTTGTTAAAGTTAAGGAAGGTTTGTAGGTATGTGATCATATACACCAAGTCTATTACAAAGTTACAAATCACATTTGGATGATGAAATTGTTGAGGTATTTTGGTTGAGGTACAGGTTGGGTACATGGTTGAGACAAGTAGTTGATAGGTTGGCACATACATGAGGTGTATAGTTGATGATGTTGGTACTTCTTGATGAGTCATACTTTATGTGTATTTGATGCATGTTTAGTGCATATTTTGTGCATGGTTGATGCACTCATTGATGGTACATGTTAAGGTATAGGTTGGTGCATGGTTGATTCACTTGTTTGTGGTATAGGTTGATTACAAGTTGTGTGGTACAGG
This sequence comes from Picea glauca, assembly GCA_000966675.3. NCBI lineage: Eukaryota > Viridiplantae > Streptophyta > Pinopsida > Pinales > Pinaceae > Picea > Picea glauca. The sequence goes on along the minus strand of JZKD02S2070691.1, from coordinate 48,338 downwards.
TTTTTATAAGGTTTTTGGTGCAGGTTCATTGGTACATGTTTACAATAGTATATACCACATTGATAGTGCGATGGTGGTTGCATAATTCTACTTCTATGATAGGGTGGTTGGATGGGGCAATGACATGTGGTTGTAGCTGGAGAACATAGGGGGTTGTAGCCTTCTTCTAGTTGTAGCCAAGGAATTGGGGAGTTGAAGCTTCCCTCATGTTGTATCCTCAGAAACTAGGGGGTTGGAGCATCCTTCCAGTTGCAACTGGAAAACAAAGGAAGATAGTGTTTCCAATGAATGTAATTCTTAATGACATATAAGTAAAAACATTTAGTGGTTTTCTCCCACTTTAGGTTTCCACATAAAAGCACTGACGTACTGTTTATGTGTATGATTGCTTATTTGTTCATTGTTTATTTACTCTGCTATTATTGGATGATAATGGTATTCTTTGAGAAAATTTTAAGTGGAAATTTGAATATATGATCTTTGTTCAAGCCCTTTGAAATTATAAAATACAATTTATCAAAAATTCTCTCAAACTCCCATTTTGTATTCCCATTTTTTATTTTGTTTAAATCTTTTTGACATAATAGTTTTAATTTTTTCTATTTCTTATAGAGGAGGCAAGAGAATCATCTTTGAACATGTATATATACATTCTAAAGTAGAAATGAGTGCTAAAGTAGTTATATGTATTCTAAAGTAGCAATGAGTTCTTAAGGAGTATATGTCATATTATTGCTTACATCATATAGAGAAAGAAAATATAATTGTGTTTGAGAATTTATTCTCTAATATTTTTTTATATTTTTTTTTTTTTTAAATTGGGAAATTTTAATTATCAAAAACGTGAGCTTGAAACCCCTTAGGAGTTACAAAGTTCTTCAAAATTCAGGAGAATCCAGGGCCTCATTTAAACCACTATTACAATATACTAATGAATGTTTCAAATCCTCAAACGGAAACTTCACATAGAGAAAACTTACTCAATACACTAAAGAAAAAGATTTTAGGATAAGAATGAAGTCACGCTACATCTAAATTATCTTGTTGGGAGGATATGGATGATTTGGCTAACTGACAGGCCCGACTTCATGTTACCATTGGTTGATATGTGGCATGCGATGACTTATGTTGAGGTACTTGTGATGTCTCCACTTCCTGTATTGTTTTAATATCAATCTTCTATTTTTTCCTCATCCAATACCCCAACATCATCAGCCTAATATTCCTAGGAAGTTGATGGATGAGGACAAGACTAGAATCAATGTCCCTCATCTGACTCTTGAGGGGAAGATTCCTTTTTCTCCAACTTCTGATTGGATTTTGGTCTCATTGGATGAAGAGGAGGCTTCGACTGAGATATCTTTTCCCTAACTTGAGGAGGTGTCGATATTACTTTATGGTTGTCATTTGATCCCACCCACCAAGTNTCTGTTGAGTTAGGTTAACTCCCAGGGTTAATCTTCTATTCTTCTGTTGAGTTATCTATTACTCCTTTATCCTTTCCCTTTCTTAAGTCAACTTAAAACTATAACTTTTAACTTCCTAACTTTTTCCCCCCTTCAGTGTGAGACTATGACCTAGTGGGGGTGCCCAGGCCACTGAGTCTCCTCCTCACCTCTCTAAGAGGTGGGTGACATTACACTCTTCCTTCGGACTCTCACTTCTCTGTAGGACTCTCTCACCTCTAGACCGACTGAGTTTGTTCCAATGGAGGAGCCAGACGCAGTGACAGCTACAACGACAGTTGTAGCGATGGATGCAACAACAAGTGCAGCGACGGGTGCAACAACGGGTGCAGCACGCGAGAGAAAATCCGAAGCCACTGTGGGCAACGTGGAGGATGAAAAAATCTGGGCAGAGTAGCCTACATACGTGGAGAAGGAGCCCTGGCCAGGGGATCTCCAGGCCAAGTGGCCAAACTTCACTCCAGGTGTCTAGCTTGTTAGTCTTATCTGTCATATCTCAGATGGTCAACAGTTTATCTGTCAACTTTTTTCTTTAGCATATGGAAGTCTTAGATGTAAACTTTTATGTTTCAGTTGGTAAACAATAGTTCTGTTAAGTTATGGGGTCACTTGGGTTAGCTGGATTGGTTTCCCCTCTGTTGGGGCAGTCCTGCACCCTCAGCATGAACATCTTTGTATTTTTCTATGAAACTCAGCCTATGGAAGGCACTTAATATATATTTTTCTTACTTACAAAAAAAAAAGTTTGATGAAAAAGATGTTCTCTTGTTGTTAAAGTTAAGGAAGGTTTGTAGGTATGTGATCATATACACAAAGTCTATTACAAAGTTACAAATCACATTTGGATGATGAAATTGATGAGGTATTTTGGTTGAGGTACAGGTTGGGTACATGGTTGAGACAAGTAGTTGATAGGTTGGCACATACATGAGGTGTATAGTTGATGATGTTGGTACTTCTTGATGAGTCATACTTTATGTGTATTTGATGCATGTTTAGTGCATATTTTGTGCATGGTTGATGCACTCATTGATGGTACATGTTAAGGTATAGGTTGGTGCATGGTTGATTCACTTGTTTGTGGTATAGGTTGATTACAAGTTGTGTGGTACAGGTTTTTATAAGGTTTTTGGTGCAGGTTCATTGGTACATGTTTACAATAGTATATACCACATTGATAGTGCGATGGTGGTTGCATAATTCTACTTCTATGATAGGGTGGTTGGATGGGGCAATGACATGTGGTTGTAGCTGGAGAACATAGGGGGTTGTAGCCTTCTTCTAGTTGTAGCCAAGGAATTGGGGAGTTGAAGCTTCCCTCATGTTGTATCCTCAGAAACTAGGGGGTTGGAGCATCCTTCCAGTTGCAACTGGAAAACAAAGGAAGATAGTGTTTCCAATGAATGTAATTCTTAATGACATATAAGTAAAAACATTTAGTGGTTTTCTCCCACTTTAGGTTTCCACATAAAAGCACTGACGTACTGTTTATGTGTATGATTGCTTATTTGTTCATTGTTTATTTACTCTGCTATTATTGGATGATAATGGTATTCTTTGAGAAAATTTTAAGTGGAAATTTGAATATATGATCTTTGTTCAAGCCCTTTGAAATTATAAAATACAATTTATCAAAAATTCTCTCAAACTCCCATTTTGTATTCCCATTTTTTATTTTGTTTAAATCTTTTTGACATAATAGTTTTAATTTTTTCTATTTCTTATAGAGGAGGCAAGAGAATCATCTTTGAACATGTATATATACATTCTAAAGTAGAAATGAGTGCTAAAGTAGTTATATGTATTCTAAAGTAGCAATGAGTTCTTAAGGAGTATATGTCATATTATTGCTTACATCATATAGAGAAAGAAAATATAATTGTGTTTGAGAATTTATTCTCTAATATTTTTTTATATTTTTTTTTTTTTTAAATTGGGAAATTTTAATTATCAAAAACGTGAGCTTGAAACCCCTTAGGAGTTACAAAGTTCTTCAAAATTCAGGAGAATCCAGGGCCTCATTTAAACCACTATTACAATATACTAATGAATGTTTCAAATCCTCAAACGGAAACTTCACATAGAGAAAACTTACTCAATACACTAAAGAAAAAGATTTTAGGATAAGAATGAAGTCACGCTACATCTAAATTATCTTGTTGGGAGGATATGGATGATTTGGCTAACTGACAGGCCCGACTTCATGTTACCATTGGTTGATATGTGGCATGCGATGACTTATGTTGAGGTACTTGTGATGTCTCCACTTCCTGTATTGTTTTAATATCAATCTTCTATTTTTTCCTCATCCAATACCCCAACATCATCAGCCTAATATTCCTAGGAAGTTGATGGATGAGGACAAGACTAGAATCAATGTCCCTCATCTGACTCTTGAGGGGAAGATTCCTTTTTCTCCAACTTCTGATTGGATTTTGGTCTCATTGGATGAAGAGGAGGCTTCGACTGAGATATCTTTTCCCTAACTTGAGGAGGTGTCGATATTACTTTATGGTTGTCATTTGATCCCACCCACCAAGTGGATTTTCGAGGTTTTCCTTTCTTCTTGGACCCTTTGTGACAATGGGTTGCAAGATGTCCTATTTCAAAACAAGATCTCCAACACAAGGAGGATCTATCATAGTCTAGTTTCTGAGACCAAGAATAATTTTTACCAATAAGAATAAATTCGGTGGGAATCCTTTACTGAATTCCATTTCCACGCAGATACAAGAAGAAGTGGAGATGTGGTGCCTTGAAGTTTCACAACATGTGAAGTGGAACATTCCCAATGCTGAACTAATGGCTTCAAGTGAAGGTAAACACTAGAAATGCAAGGGAAGGTTGGGAAGTCTCACCCAAGTAGGAGCTGATGAGAGAATGTCATTAGCTCGATTAAATTAAGGAGTCGAGGGATTCATGCAAAAACTTGAATTACCCCAAAACCATGGAACTATGTTGAGAATTAGATCACGATCTTCCTTAATGTCGAACTCAAAAATGAAGAATCCTTTAGCACAAGTATGAATGAATTGTTTTTTCTACATAATAGGAATCTAGGTACACGAGATCCAACTATTGAGATTATCTAAATTTGGCCAAAAACCATTGAAACAACACACCAAACTTGTTGATTAAGGTTGGTTGTCATTGATGTCAACCCTTGAAGAAAGACCCATANTGAGGTATTTTGGTTGAGGTACAGGTTGGGTACATGGTTGAGACAAGTAGTTGATAGGTTGGCACATACATGAGGTGTATAGTTGATGATGTTGGTACTTCTTGATGAGTCATACTTTATGTGTATTTGATGCATGTTTAGTGCATATTTTGTGCATGGTTGATGCACTCATTGATGGTACATGTTAAGGTATAGGTTGGTGCATGGTTGATTCACTTGTTTGTGGTATAGGTTGATTACAAGTTGTGTGGTACAGGTTTTTATAAGGTTTTTGGTGCAGGTTCATTGGTACATGTTTACAATAGTATATACCACATTGATAGTGCGATGGTGGTTGCATAATTCTACTTCTATGATAGGGTGGTTGGATGGGGCAATGACATGTGGTTGTAGCTGGAGAACATAGGGGGTTGTAGCCTTCTTCTAGTTGTAGCCAAGGAATTGGGGAGTTGAAGCTTCCCTCATGTTGTATCCTCAGAAACTAGGGGGTTGGAGCATCCTTCCAGTTGCAACTGGAAAACAAAGGAAGATAGTGTTTCCAATGAATGTAATTCTTAATGACATATAAGTAAAAACATTTAGTGGTTTTCTCCCACTTTAGGTTTCCACATAAAAGCACTGACGTACTGTTTATGTGTATGATTGCTTATTTGTTCATTGTTTATTTACTCTGCTATTATTGGATGATAATGGTATTCTTTGAGAAAATTTTAAGTGGAAATTTGAATATATGATCTTTGTTCAAGCCCTTTGAAATTATAAAATACAATTTATCAAAAATTCTCTCAAACTCCCATTTTGTATTCCCATTTTTTATTTTGTTTAAATCTTTTTGACATAATAGTTTTAATTTTTTCTATTTCTTATAGAGGAGGCAAGAGAATCATCTTTGAACATGTATATATACATTCTAAAGTAGAAATGAGTGCTAAAGTAGTTATATGTATTCTAAAGTAGCAATGAGTTCTTAAGGAGTATATGTCATATTATTGCTTACATCATATAGAGAAAGAAAATATAATTGTGTTTGAGAATTTATTCTCTAATATTTTTTTATATTTTTTTTTTTTTTAAATTGGGAAATTTTAATTATCAAAAACGTGAGCTTGAAACCCCTTAGGAGTTACAAAGTTCTTCAAAATTCAGGAGAATCCAGGGCCTCATTTAAACCACTATTACAATATACTAATGAATGTTTCAAATCCTCAAACGGAAACTTCACATAGAGAAAACTTACTCAATACACTAAAGAAAAAGATTTTAGGATAAGAATGAAGTCACGCTACATCTAAATTATCTTGTTGGGAGGATATGGATGATTTGGCTAACTGACAGGCCCGACTTCATGTTACCATTGGTTGATATGTGGCATGCGATGACTTATGTTGAGGTACTTGTGATGTCTCCACTTCCTGTATTGTTTTAATATCAATCTTCTATTTTTTCCTCATCCAATACCCCAACATCATCAGCCTAATATTCCTAGGAAGTTGATGGATGAGGACAAGACTAGAATCAATGTCCCTCATCTGACTCTTGAGGGGAAGATTCCTTTTTCTCCAACTTCTGATTGGATTTTGGTCTCATTGGATGAAGAGGAGGCTTCGACTGAGATATCTTTTCCCTAACTTGAGGAGGTGTCGATATTACTTTATGGTTGTCATTTGATCCCACCCACCAAGTTGATTTTCGAGGTTTTCCTTTCTTCTTGGACCCTTTGTGACAATGAGTTGCAAGATGTCCTATTTCAAAAAAAGATCTCCAACACAAGGAGGATCTATCATAGTCTAGTTTCTGAGACCAAGAATAATTTTTACCAATAAGAATAAATTCGGTGGGAATCCTTTACTGAATTCCATTTCCACTCAGATATAAGAAGAAGTGGAGATGTGGTGCCTTGAAGTTTCACAACATGCGAAGTGGAACATTCCCAATGCTGAACTAATGGCTCCAAGTGAAGGTAAACACCAGAAATGCAAGGGAAGGTTGGGAAGTCTCACCCAATTAGGAGCTTATGAGAGAATGTCAGTAGGTCGATTGAATTAAGGAGTCGAGGGATTCATGCAAAAACTTGAATTACCCCAAAACCATGGACCTATGTTGAGAATTAGATCACGATCTTCCTCAATGTCGAACTCAACAATGAAGAATCCTTTAGCACAAGTATGAATGAATTTTTTTTTCTACATAATAGGAATCTAGGTACGCGAGATCCAACTATTGAGATTATCTAAATTTGGCCAAAAACCATTGAAACAACACACCAAACTTGTTGATTAAGGTTGGTTGTCATTGATGTCAACCCTTGAAGAAAGACCCATAGCACAAAGGTTTGGGAAATGTACCCAATAGTGTTTGATGTAAATATGACTCATTATTGATTTTTCATGGTTGATAAGAAGTAAATATGGATTTACTCCAAAGTGGTCCCCTTATGGTGAAATCCCTCATGGGAAGATGCTTTGTGGAGTAAGAGAACCCATGCTTAATTGTGGAATAATGAGATGAAGGAAAGTGAATTTGTCAAGGAAAATATCCTAGATGGATAGTGATTGTTATTTTATTTCAGGTGGTATGTGGAACGTCACATAATTCCTCATGGTTAGAGAGTTATGGCCATGAAATGTTGGAGACCCCAGGTTTGGGTAATGGACACAAGTTTGTTTGATGGGTAACGGTGTGAGTTATGATATATTTTTAGATAATAATATTCTATATGGATAGTACATGTCATGCCATTTCTAGTGGTATGTAGAACATCACATAACTCCTCACGGTTTGAGAGTTATGGCCTTACGAAGTTGGAGGACCCTCATATGTCAACTAGAAGCCCCAAAAGGTCAAAGTAATCAAAGTGGTTTAAGAGATTTTAAAAGGAAAATAATAAAGTGAAGTGATGAGTGTATTATAATGCAAAGTGAATAAAAAATAAATTATTTCAATAATAAATTTAATGGAGAAATTAGAAGTGGACCCAACCCTAAAATAAGGAATGTGGGGCCAAGTGACCTAGAAGATGTTTTTAAGGAAGCTACATGGAGAGTATAAATAAGAGGCAAGGCTCTCTCATTTGAATCACACTTGAGAATATTGAATATCTATATGTGTTTGAGGTAAACAAGGATATCTAAACTGGAATTATAAGTAAAGGTGAAGAATAGAAGGCCGAAATGCAAGGAAGGATAAATTCTTTTGATGGTGCTTTCTAAGGTATGTTATTTACAGGTCATCTTACCATTTTCACTATAAATTTTTTTCTATAAATATTCAGATCTTGAAATTGCTATGCAAGTGAAAAACCATATCCAAGTATCCGTGGCAACAAATTCAACTTGTGGGTCATTGTATTTTTGGAGTTACACTCCGTGGAAAATAGGGTTTGTGGCCAGTCCTGAAACTAGTCAAAATCAGGTGTTTCAGGTAAAAACATCATAACCTCTTCATAACAAATCCAAATTCAGTGAGACAAAATGTGTTGGTTAGGGAATAGTATGTAGTATGCTGTGTAAAACTAGGCATGTGAAACTAAAGAAAATTTTGATGAAAATGCTAGTATCTTGTTTTTAAAGTTAAGGAAGGTTTGCAAGAATGTGATCATATACACCAAGTCTATTACAGAGATACAAATCATATTTGGATGATAAAATTGATGAGATATTTTGGTTGTGGTACATGTTGAGTACATGGTTGAGACAAGTAGTTGATGATGTTGGTACATATTGATGACTCATAGTTGATGAGTAGTTGACACATGATTGGAACATACTTGGNAAATAATAAAGTGAAGTGATGAGTGTATTATAATTCAAAGTGAATACAAAATAAATTATTTCAATAATAAATTTAATGGAGAAATTAGAAGTGGACCCAACCCGAAAATAAGGAATGTGGGGCCAAGTGACCTAGAAGATGTTTTTAAGGAAGTTACTTGGAGAGTATAAATAAGAGGCAAGGCTCTCTGATTTGAATCACACTTGAGAATATTGAATATCTATATGTGTTTGAGGTAAAAAAGGATATCTAAACTGGAATTCTAAGTGAAGGTGAAGAATAGAAGTCCGAAATGCAAGGAAGGATAAATTCTTTTGATGGTTCTTTCTAAGGTATGTTATTTACAAGTCATCTTACCATTTTCACTATAACTTTTTTTCTATAAATATTCAGATCTTGAAATTGCTATGCGAGTGAAAAAACATATCCAAGTATCTGTGGCAACAAATTCAACTTGTGGGTCATTGTATTTTTAGAGTTACACTCCGTGGAAAATAGGGTTTGTGGCCAGTCCTGAAACTAGTCAAAATCAGGTGTTTCAGGTAAAAACGTCATAACCTCTTCATAACAAATCCAAATTCAGTGAGACAAAATGTGTTGGTTAGGGAATAGTATGTAGTATGCTATGTAAAACTAGGCATGTGAGACTAAAGACATTTTTTATGAAAATGCTAGTATCTTGTTTTTAAAGTTAAGGAAGGTTTGCAAGAATGTGATCATATACACCAAGTCTATTACAGAGATACAAATCATATTTGGATGATAAAATTGATGAGGTATTTTGGTTGTGGTACATGTTGAGTACATGGTTGAGACAAGTAGTTGATGATGTTGGTACATATTGATGACTCATAGTTGATGAGTAGTTGACACATGATTGGAACATACTTGGTACATGGTTGGATGCACTTGTTTATGGTACAACGTGATTACAGGTTGGTGAATGGTTGATGCACTTGTTTATGGTACAGGTTGATTACAGGTTGATGCATGGTTGATGCACTTGTTTATGGTACATGTTGATTACAGGTTGAGGTACAGGTTGATGCATGGTTGATGCATGGTTCAGATTTATTGGTACAAGTTTACAG
>JZKD02S2070680.1:25116-46727 GCA_000966675.3 Picea glauca | reverse complement strand
ATAAGGTGAACTTTTGTTTTGGGATCTCATCTCTGCAATGATCCAGTTCGAATCATAACGCCAAGTGAAACTGGTGATGAATTTAATTTCCTTTAATAGTTTATTTGCCTCTTCCTCAACAGCCCGATTTTTGCAGATAAACAGTCCCATTTTCCCTTTAATCCTCGTCTGCTATTTTTTCTTCAGAGACACAAAATGAATGTTATCTGAATTTATCATCTGACGAATATACTCTAGTGAAAATAGTCGAACATGCACATACTTGGGCAATTTGTATGGAGCTATTTCACACCCATACACTCTGATCTCAGTGTGATTCTAATAAAGGAACCAGTCCCTGGTTTTTGCGAGATTCGAAAGGTGCAAAACTATTTGGATCTCCTCGTTTATCCTCGGTTCTAGACTTCCACTAAGAATTCCCACCACTGGGTGATAAAACAACTCGATGAATTGTTTGAAACTGAACTCAATGGAGTTCCTTCTGAGCAAGGACGCGCATAGAGTTACTGCTTGCGGTTTTCCGTCTTTGTCCATCTTCTGCATGAGAAAGGAAAAATTGTTTGCTTGATAGAACATAAACATGTAGGCCAGTGTTGAAGAATACCAGAACATGCCTTCTGTAGGGAAATTTTCCAGTTGCTCGTGCATGTTCTTGGCCAAAAAAACGCTGTAATTAAACTGGGTGGTCACTTTCTCTTTAGCATAAAAAACAGGGAGGAAACCTAGGATAGGTTCATCCACCCATTCATCTGAGAAGTAACCGAGCAAACAACACAGTATTGAGATAATCTGATTTCCCTTTTCGGAAAATATGGAAGAATGATAGGGGGGATTCTTCTTAGGGAATTGGGCATCTTGTGGAAGGAACAACTCAAAGATTTATGCTCTTTGGGGAAACGACAGGTTCTGATACATTTCTGTCAGAATTTCAATTGCGAGGGGAGAACGTGGTTTGGCTCTAGGTACTTGCATGATTTGATCGATGGCATCGAGTGTAGTAAGGAAAAGTGTTTCTCGACGAAGGTACTATGGATCTCTGATCAGGGAGGTAGTGCGCTTGGCATTTGAGAGCGAATTTGGGAAAGTGATAGACTTGGGGAAAAAGATACAGAGGGAGACTTGACTGCTAGAGCCCAATTTCACCACTCCGATCGATGAAGGTATCTTTGAACCATGACTGTAGCTCAAAAAATTCTATTTTGGATCTGGTTTCTGAGATTAAATAGTCTTTTTCTGCTAATGGGATCCGGTCGAGATCGACAGGAGGTGGGAGAAAAGGATTTTCCTCCACATTCGACTTTTTACTTTTGGACACCATTGATTTCCATCGGTACTTACACACTAAGCACAAGTTAGTAGGCGAAAGCTAAGGCTATACTAGATGTTGCAGAGGCGAAGGAGAAGGAGTCTCTGATAGGCATGGAGCGTGAGTGCAATGCGAATGACCGAAATGGGGTGGGAATTTAGTGAACGACTGTTCGTTGGGAGAAAAAGGACAGGTCAGGTGAACAACGAGTAGGTGGCCAGTAGTAAATGGTTAACGAGTTATTTAGAGTGTGAGAGGGCAGGGTGAAAGACGTCTGATGTGTGTATCTGGTTGATGTGCAAAATGGTGATTGAGGGATGAATGAAAATATATGAGCCGTAACGGTTAGATGGATGGGACATGCTGACGGGGTCATGACATGGAACTTGCAAAGGGTGGTTTTGAAATGTGACATCTCGGGATGATGGTGGTGAGTTGGAAAAATGGTAGGAGGTAAATGTTTGGAGAGGGGAGGTAAGATGCAATGAGATGATGCCACGTAGGGATGGGGCCCGCTTAAACGCTGCTTCATTCTGGACCCCCCTTGCTGTTAAAGGTAGAAAGGTTGGGGGGGTTTGGGATCCCTTGCTGACCAATGATCTCAACAAATCTATATCAGCTGTTGTTTCGAGCGCGTTCTTTAAACATCATGTCGGACCCCCCACCCCCACCGTTAAAGGTAGAACGGTCGGGGGGGAGGGGTGTCCGGAATATCTTGTGGACCGTTCAATTGCATGATGATGAGATGACCGTAGATCTGAGTGCACACTTTAATCACCTTTTCGAACCCCCCCTCCCCGCCCACTGTGAAAGGTCGAATGGTTGGGGGGGTCCGAAAACTCATCAGAACCGTAGATCTGGGTGCCAACAACTTAGTCGTAGATCTAGGCCCGATCTTTAATCTTCTGGGTGCATTTCAATATATGAGGCCAAACTTAGGCTTAATGACCTTTTTATGGGTTTTGCGCACTGCCCCCCTTACTTTTGTCACCATGGGGTTAGAAAAAACATTTCACCATCAAAATCCTTCATTTTCATCAATCATCTTACACATTTTATTGAAGAGAAACTAACTAACCTATGTCCTAACCTACTCTTTTGCACCTTTAGCCCAACTTAAAATGTTGGGCTAAGAAAATACTCTAACCTGGGGTTATTTGACCATGATTAGACTATTTGAACAAATTTATTCACTAGCTAACCTAAATTACTTGGCTAAGATTAGATAGTATAGCCAAGCTTATTCACTAATCCTAAATATTTAAATTTAAAAGACTTGGCCATGTTTACACTGTATGGATCAAGTCATTATCAATTCATGGGGATTTATCCTTTTTCTTTTATGCCCTCTTTTTGTTTTTCTCATTTATTTTATTTTATTTTATTTTCTTTCCTTTTTCTTTTCTTTCTTTTTCTTTTGAAGACTGCATCAATATTTGCAAGTCAAAAACACTAAAGGAACAAAATTACAATCAATAGTTGATCCTATAAATTATAGGGTTATAACAGTGACTCTACCTAGGGATGGTATCCTCCTTGCGAGATGCCAAGAATCTTGTTTCTTGTTGTCTTGAAAAATTTCCTCTAGAGCTTCTTCTGTTATTGGACTTGCTTTATTTTGAAAATTTCGATGACATTATTCAGTGTCTTAGGGCCTTCTTCGTGGGCTTAAAACACCTGAACAAAAGCACCTACACACAAAATACTTGTAAAATAAACAATATGTACAATGGAAGGGAATGATGATCTCTCTACTGAGGTGGCAAGTAATGCTTCAACATCCTGCCATTTACAGGCGCCCCTGGCAGGTCTGATCCATCAATATTAGCAAGTAGAAAATCATTATTTCCTCAGAAGGATTGAATGGTGTAAGGACCCTTCCACAAGCTATCAAACTTTCCATGTTTACCTTTATCTTCATTTCTGGAGTTCCATCTCAAAACTAGATCACCCAATTCAAAGTTATCCTCTTTGGTTCTCTTGTCATAAATCTTTTTAATATTTTCCTGGATCACTGGAGTTCTGTTGTAAACTTCTTCTCTGGATTGCATTAGGTGGATCATTTGATTTATCCTTCGCTGGACATCATTTGGTTCTTCTTGTGTTCCCTGCAATAGTTTCATGACAGGGACTCCCAGTGAAAGGGGAAAAACTGCCTCGGTGCCATATACCAACTGGTATGGAGACATACCAATTGCTCTTTTGGTGCTTATTCTGTCATCCCAGAGTGCGAAAACCAACTTATTATGCCATGATTTTTTGTTTTCTTGTAGTGTCTTTCTGAGAATGTTCACCAGACTTTTGTTAGAAGACTCAGCTATCCCATTTCCTTATGGATAATAAGCCGTCGAGTGTCCCAAAGTAATATGATATTGATTACAAAAATCTAAGAGCCTTTTGGATCTGAAAGTCGCTGCATTGTCAGCTATAATTTTTCTAGTGTATCCAAAACGAGACAAAATGTTAGTTTCTAAAAACTTGATGATGATAGAGTCAGTAGCTTGCCTGCATGGTACAACCTCGATCCACCTGGTGAAGTAGTCTGTGGCCGTGAGGATCCATTTGTGTTGGCCCGAAGAGGGTGGATGTATTTCACCAATGAAGCCTAGACCCCATTGTTGGAAAGGAGATTCAACAGAGATGGGTTTCATAGGGAGTGGCAGAAGCTTCCTTTTACCTTAAAAAATCTGACACTTGTGGCAAGAAGTAACCTTCTGGTGGACGTCAACAAACATAGTAGGCCAGTAAAAACCAGCTCTTAGAATCTTGTTAGATGTGGTCTTCCATCTCAGGTGCCCACCATAGTCTCTTACATGAAAATATTGAAGAACTTTGTCAGCTTCATCTTTTAACAAGCAATTAAGAAAGATACCACCAGGATCTTTCCAATAGAGATTGCTTTCCAAAATACAAAATTTCAATGCTTTCAATTTAATAAATCTAGCTTTGGTCTTAGTCAAACCTGGAGGAGCCTGTAAATTGTGGATTACAAAAATGAGGTCTGCGTACCAAGGGGAGTTTAAGAATGCCTCTTTTATGTTTGGAGTCGCCTGCTCTTCCAATCCGTCTACTACAGCCAAAAAATTAATATCTAAAGCATGAAAATTAGACTGAACCATTTGTTTGGCCAAACCCTGTTCTTTGATTAGTTTAGTAGGTTTTATTTCAATGTCATATTCCAGAATAACCGCAATCCATTTTCCTCTTCTACCATCCGCATTATCCTGGGTCAAGATATCCTTAACCACTGTGTTTGGGACGTATGCAATTGTCTGAGAGTGGAGAATATACACCCTAAAATATTTTATAGCCTTTACCAGAGCGAAGGCTTGTTTCTCCATAATGTTGTAATTCAACTTTGCGTCTCTTAAAGATTTTCTAAAAAAATATATGGGTTGCTCATACCCTTCACTGTTTTTCTGCAACAATACCACTGCTATAATGTGCTCAGATGCGAAGGAGAAAAGATAAAATTCTTTGGTACAATCTGGGCTAATCAGAACTGAGGCTTGGGTGAGAGCATGTTTCACCTGCTCAAATGACTGTTTGGACTCGACGTTCCATTTGATTTTTGTGTATTTTTTCAACATATTAGTGATATTCCTGAGAAGTTCGGCCAAGTTTGGTATGAATCTTCTAAGGAAATTTATTTTGCCAATGAAAGATTGCAGCTCTTTGATATTCCTAGGGTGTTCTACCTGCTGGATAGCTTCTATCCTGCTGGGACCTATTTTAATTCCGTCTTTTGAGATTATGTGTCCTAGTAGTTTACCTTCCTCTAACCCGAAAAGGCTTTTATTAGGATTCAATGAAATCCCAAATTTCCTGCACTTCTCAAACACACGTATGAGGTGGAGCAAGTGTTCCTCGTCAGATTTGGAGTAAACAGTTACATCATCCAGATAAATGACTATAAATCTCCCAGTCTCATCCATAAAAGCAATATCCATTGCTCTTTGAAAAGTAGCCCCAACGTTCAACATACCAAAAGGCATCTTCACATACATGAAGGTTCCCCAGGGTGTGGTAAAAGATGTTTTCTCTTGATCTTCTGGATGGACCATAACTTGGTTGTAACCAGAGAAACCATCTAGTAAGGAGATCCTACTAGATCCGACCACCTTTTGTAAAATATGGTCCATTTTGGGAAAAGGGTAATTGTCTTTGAGGGAGACTTTGTTCAGATTTCTGAAATCTATACAGAGTTTGATCTCGCCAGTTTTCTTCCTGGTCAAAACTAGGTTAGAAACCCATTTGGAAAATCTCAAGGGGACTATGATCTTTGCATCATACATCTTTTTGATTTCTTTCTCTATCAGGGGAAGCAACTTGGGATTAATTCTCCTAAGTTTCTGTCTGAAAGGTTTGTGTTATTATTTTATGGGAATCCGATGCTGTATGATACTTGTGTCATAGGATTTTAAGTCCTCATAGCCCCAAGAAAAAACATCTATATATTCCTTAAAAATTTCAATGTATTTGCTTTTTTGCTCTGGTGGCAAGGATTTAGACAGTTTTATTATTTTGGGGTTTTCTTCTGTTCCTATGTTGCAATCTTCAACCTCTTTACCACTAGCTTCAATTTTCGATTTTTTGGCTACATCGTTAAAGTCAAACAAGTCTTCCAACGAAACTAAACCTCTAGGTAACACATTATTTTTCAACTGCAGAATATCAGAATCTACATCATTTTCATTGAATTCTTCAACATCTATTTTATTTACACTACCATTCTCAAAAACATATTTATTTACAAATTCGTCATCATTTTCTAAATCTATGTTTGTGCATTCGAAATCATTCTTACATTGCAGAAAATCTTCGATTTGATCATCATTTCCAAATACCTGCCAATATCTGATGTTGTTAGGAACGGTTGGTTTGCACTTCACCTCCACTGTGTACTTGTGAGTGGGACGAAAAGGGATTTTATAGGAAGCTGCTGACGTAGCTAGCCCGTCTGCAAGTATATTTTGTCCCCTAGGCATTACCTCCAAGTCAATCTCAGTAAATCATTGAAGAGCATCTAAAACAATATTCCTATAGGCTCTAAGTATGGGATGTTTTGTTGCATACTCACCTTTGATTTGCTTGATAATCAATTTAGAATCACCCCTTACCATTATCTGTTTAGCACCAACTTTCTTCAATAATTTCAGGCCGAGCATTAAAGCCTCGTACTCGGCTATGTTGTTAGTACATTGGAAGTTTAGTTTGTAGGAATGATTCTCGAAATACTTTGACCTGTGGTTATGCAACCAAAATCCGACTCCAACTCCTTCTTTACTCACAACACCATCGAAGTCCATGCTTTAGAAGTCTACTAGCAACTCCTCATTCTCTTCAATCATGGGGTTTCTTACTTTGACAACTACTTTATCATCCTTCGGATTAGGTGCATCATCCTCTAGTTGTGTGATTTGTTCTTCAAAGTCACCATCGTTGTATAGAATAAAAGAGTCCAGATCAGAGTGTGCCGAGTATAGTGGGTAATTGTGTGGCTTTTCCTGGCTACTGACCATATACTTCATTAGTGTTTCCCTGTAAAGTCTTCTCTGTTGTCCGAAAACCAGAATGGTGGCATAAGACATATCTAGCTATAGGGTTCCTCTCAATTTAGCTCCCCAAGACCTTGATATCAACATACCATACTTGGGGGGAATATCTGCAATGACGATATCCATTACCATACTTTTCGCTGGGATTTGAGCCAAGGTGATTCATAAGTCTTTAGTCAGGCCTATACATTTGACTTTGTTGGAGTTGAAATAATGAAAATCTTTGTAGAGTCTGGTGACCTCGAGTCCCAACTTTTCTATCACGACTTTGGGCATTAGGTTGTGAGAGGCACCCGAATCCATCATAGCATTGTGTAATATCGAATCATGGATGTTTAGGCTGATGTAAAAAGGGGCAATGACACCATTATCAGTTTGACCGTCAACTTCAGGACCAAACATGAGCTCAGGTTGATCATCGACAAGGTTTACTGTGTCAGAGTGGTGTACAAATCCAACATTCAAGGATTTGGTACCTATCTCGGGTTCGATGCTTAAAGCTTTTATCCCCTGAGACCTGTAAGCATTCTTGTTCACCAACTCAGAGAGGGGAATGTGAATCTTTAATTTTTCTAGTTCCCCTTCAAGGATGAAAGGAGCGGTGGTTTTGTTTAAGTTTTTTACTTTTGATTTATTGATAGAATCTCCGTGGAAAGGTGCACCTTTTTGAATGATTGATGAAACTTCAGTTCGACTTGTTCTTTTAAGAATTTCTGGAGTTTTTTGCGCAGGAGATTCAACATCATTCCGCCCAGGGACTTTCTTGGGAGGGTTTTCTGAGGTTTTCTTGGTTTCAACAACCTTCTTCAGAGAGTTCTCATTAGCCTTCTTGCTTCTCAAGTTATACTGCCCGTGAACCTCCATTATAGCGTTCTCAAAGGCTTGCTGTTCTGTTTTATCAGCTTCCTCATTTACCTCTGTTTGTGAAAGGAGAAATATTTCATGCTCTTCCTGGGTGAGAAAAATGGATTCATGATAGTGATCATGATAAAAAATTAGGTTTATATGAGTGTCATCAAACTCCTCAATTACTTCCTCCCCGTCATCGACATAATTTTCCTGGAGAGGTGGTATAATCCGCTAATCAGGTCCCCTTTGTTCCCTTTGATCTCTAGGATCTCTCTGCTTGATCTGAGGTGGATTTCTTCTGAAGTTTGGGTTTCTAATTTGAGGGGCAGCTTAGTTCTCCCTAGGTGGGTTCCTGTCAATTATGGTAAGTCTCTCCATCATTTTCTCCATAGCTCTGGCGAGAGAATCTAATTTGGCATATGATGAGGAAGTAAAAGGTTATTCTTTGATGGTGACCCTCTTTTCTGTTCTCTGCCTGGCCCTTCTGGCGAAAATATTTGCTTCCACACTGAAGGCACTTCTTTGGATGTCTTCCAGAGTTGTTGTGTTTCTTTCCCTCAATTGATATGACATGTCAACGTCAAATCCATCAGGGAATTTTATTAATGCCAAACCTTGTGGTGGTTTGATATCAGCAGGGACAACATTGTATAGATTGTTTAAACGAGTGTAGTAATCCTTCACTGTCTCTCGTTGGTTCCTTCTGATGTTCTCATACTCTGACAGAATCTGGAGAGGATTTTTCTTTACCTCCCACCTGTCAAGGAAGGTTTGATGAAAGACAACAATATCAGTAATGGTAGAAACACGCAAGGTTTTGAACAACTTTTTAACTTCTCCAGTCAGACTTTGTGCAAATAATATCACCTGCACATTAGCTTCATCTACTTCCTGCTGGTCAAAGTAATCGTTCATTTTGTCAACATGTTGTTGTGCATTCAGAGGACCAGTACTATCAAACTGCGGGAGTCTCGTTTGATAATCTCGAGGCATGTCATGTAAAGGAGAAAAAAATGCCAATGGAGCATATCTTGCTGCCATGATTAGTGGAGGAGGTTGAACAACAACCTGTGTGACAGGAGAGGTAATGACTGAAGCTATAGAATATGAAGGGATTGGAGGAATGGAGTAACATGGTTTAGGTTTAGCAGAAACTACAACAATAGTTAAAACATGAAGTTCGACGGACTGCTGAAGATGGAGTTTGTCTAAGGCTTGACAAAGATTCACAACTAGGTCTTCGAGCTTATCAGTCTTGAGGTGAAAACGTTGATCAATTTCATCTCTAGGAGAGAGTATTTCAGGGGTCCTGGGCTGAAAGACGGTTTGATCTAAGACCGTTTTACTGACAAAACTGTTAGATTTTGTCCTGAAAATATTTGGTTGAAAGGGTATATCAGACTCAAGGTCTTGATGAACAACTAACTTTTCTAGGATGGAAAGGGACCTTGGAAGTGGGCTGTTACTCCTTGAAAAATCTGCAATATTTTTCTTCCTGAGTAGTCTTTTGGGATTATCTATTACTATTGCAGGTTCTGGGTTAGGATGAGATCTAGTAAAATTTCTTTTGGGAGCTAGAACTGTTGATTTTATTCTTCTTTTTGGAGATTTTAACTATTTATATACAAACTTTAACAACCTCTGAACATTATTTCTAGATAATATTTAGGGTTTGTGATTCTTCCAGAAATAAAGTTGTCTTTGTCTAGGGGAAATAAATCAAGGGGTGGAAAGTTTGTTCAGTTCTTCCCCAGTATGGTTGCCATTTATGTTATCACTCTGTAAATTCCCAGAGGTTGTTGTGAGGTAAGGAGAAATCTATCAGAGGAAACCTTAACCAACCACTTCGAAACTGGGAGCTATCCCTACCAGTTTCAGAGAGGGATCTCTCTGTAAGTTTTAGATTTGTTTGGACTTTCAAGATTTTAGGCTAGTTAAAAAGAATATAACCGAGTTGTTTGTATTGTTTTTAAATGAAATGGCTGAATATCACTTATGCTTCCATTGGGCTATGGGGTCTATTTTAAAAAGATGGAGGTCAAAGACAGTTTTTATAAGATTCGTTTTACAGGGCAAGATAGTGCTAATGCTAGATTCTTTAGGAATAAAATGGTATATTGCTGAAAAAGGTGAGATATCAGTTAGAACAAAAAAACATTTAAGAATTTCTTTGTTATAACATCAGAAGAAAAAAATTTAAATCTATAAAATATTAAGAACATAGTACACAACGACAAATTCTGCAACTTTATCTTCTTTTAAAGATTATATTTAGAAAAACAATAAGATAACTGAGAAATAATTTTTTTTTTACGAAGACAGAGGAAACTTCACATACAACTAACACGCAGGAATCCTGTGAAACGTCTCTTTGTATTACTGGAATAACCTCTTGATAAAAATTACAACAATTACAACTTGCTTGGGCATAAAGATCAACCCTCAATACTTCTAAGTTTGAAATATTTATAATCAAAGTTACAAATGACCATGTCATTAATGATCAGGACGTGGCAGAGTCCGAGTCTAACTAACTAGCTAACAATATGCATACAAGTATTAACTGATGATGATGTGTCGCATCTCTCATGTTGATTTCAGGGAAGATCTACAAGGAAGATTACAGGGACACTCCTCCATCGAGAAGATTCAGATTTCAAAATCAACAACCGACAGATAGGCCTCAGGAAGAAGAAGAGTTTACAAGAGCAACTCATTTCAAAAGATCTTCAACTCCCAGGTATGAAACTATCTTTTTTGGTTTATGTTATGCAAGTAATAATTTTGTACATAAAGCTGTGAATTGCAGAGATAACAACATGAACACAAACAACTTTGAAATTCATACACAAAGGGGTTATCCAAGAAGGCTTAGTGAAACACAGAGAAGAAGTTACAACATGTTTGAATATTTGAGCACTGAAGTGCAATGTTACAAATGTAACAATTTTGGACACATGGCCAAAGATTGCAGAATGATAGCCCCTCCTAGAGAACAACAACAAAATAACAACAGTCACAGACATGAACCTCAGAAAAGGACATGGATAAGAAAGCAAGATCAATATAGCAATGAAGAATGCACTCTCTCTCTAAAAGCTAAGCAAAAGAAACGTGGTTGGTATGTTGACAGTGGCTGTTCAAAACACATGATAGGTGATAGATATAGGTTTCTTACATTATGAAAGGAAATAGATGGATCATTCTCCTTAGGAAGTGATGATTCAACTAAAATCATTGGAAAATGCACAGTCATAATTGAGAACAAGAATACCAAGGCATAAAATGTTTTACTAGTAGAAGATAAGAAACATAATATTCTAAGTGTGAGTCAAATGTGTGACCAAGGTCATAAAGTTACTTTCGATTCACAAAAGTGTGAGATAAGAAAAGAAGGTTCAGGAGAATTGATTGCTACAACTGCGAGAACTTCAAGCAACATATATGTATTAAGTGAAATTGGAAATGAAAAGTGTTGTCTATGAAAGGAAGATGAAAGTTGGCTATGGCACAGAAGAATGGGTCACATACATTTTGATAACCTTGTCAAAGTCAGAAGAAGAGAAGCAGTCAGAAAAATGCCCCGGATCTCGAAACCAACCAACACTTTATGCAAGCATTGTCAACAAGGAAAACAAACAAAGACCATGTTCAAATCAAAGGAATATTCAACGACAAGACCACTGGAAATTGTGCATACTGATCTAGTTGGACCAACTACAACAAATGGTTTAAAATGTGAGAAATATTTTATGTTATTAGTTGATGATTATACAAGAATGACTGCAGTTTTCTTTCTCAAGAATAAGTCAGAAGCTTTTGAAAACTTCAAGATCTACAAGGAAATGGTTGAAAACGAAATGGATTCAAAAATCAAATGCTTGAGATATGATAATGGAGGAGAGTTCACTTCAAAGGAATTTATGGACTACTGCAACAGTCATGGAATAAAAAAGCAATTCTTCGTTTCTAGGACACCTCAATAGAATGGAGTTGTTGAAAGAAAGAACATGACAACACATTAAATGGCTCAAACAATGCTAATGGATTCCAAATTGACAGATATATTTTGAACACATGCCGTGCATACAACAATTCACATTCAAAAGAGATTAATGCTCATAAACAACATTTATAAAACTTCCTACGAGCTATGGAAAGGAAGACCAGGAAATGTGAAGCACTTCAGAGTTTTTGGAAGCAAATGCTACATAAAAAGAGAAGATGGAAAAATGGGAAAGTTTGACTCTCATGTGGACAAAGAAGTACTTGTTGGTTACTCAAGTAAAATGAAAGTGTTATCACTCTATAAATTCCCAGAGGTTGTTGTGAGGTAAGAATAAATCTATCAGAGGTAACCTTAACCAACCACTTCGAAATTGGGAGCTAGCCCTACCAGTTTCAGAGAGGGATCTCTCTGTAAGTTTTAGATTTGTTTGGACTTTCAATATTTTAGTCTAGTTAAAAAGAATATAACCAAGTTGTTTGTATTTTTTTTAAATGAAATGGCTAAATATCACTTACACTTCCATTGGGCTATGGGGTCTGTTTTAAAAAGATGGAGGTCAAAGATAGTTTTTATAAGATTCGTTTTACATGGCGAGTTAGTGCTAATGCTGGATTCTTTAGGAATAAAATGGTGTATTGCTGAAAAAGGTCAGATATCAGTTAGAGCAAAAAATCATTTAAGAATTTCTTTGTTATAACATCAGAAGAAAAACATTTAAATCTATAAAAGATTAAGAACAGAGTACACAACAACAAATTCTGCAACTTTAGCTTCTTTTAAAGATTAGATTTAGAAAAACAATATGATAATTGAGAAAGAATTTTTTTTTACGAAGATAGAGGAAACTTCACCAACAACTAACACGCAGGAATCCTGTGAAACATCTCTTTGTATTACTGGAATAACCTCTTGATAAAAATTACAACGATTACAACTTGCTTGGGTGTAAAGATCAACCCTGAATACTTTTAAGTTTTAAATATTTATAATCAAAGTTACAAAAGACCCCGTCATTAATGATCAGGATGTGGCAGAGTTCGAGTCTAACTAACTAGATAACAAGATGCAAAAAAGTAGTAACTGATGATGATGTGTCGAATCTTTCATGTTGATTTCGAGGAAGACCGTTGGTGAGTCATTCAGATGAATTTGATTGCGCTGGATGCTGAGTTGGACGAGACTTTTACCTTTACTCAATCAATTCGCGCAACTCATCCCATCTTTGTGTGCTTGGGATGGTAACTTTCAATAGCCGGCGATAGATTTCATCCATCTCGGTGTACTTAGCAAAAGTCGGCTTGGTGAGGAAAATGTACTTGATTTCGTGTTGTATGCTGAGGTCAGGCTGCAAAGTCTCCAAGAATTCTTTTCCCGTGATGCTGCCCTGTATCCATGAAAACTTGGAACTGTCTTTGGCCATGGTGGCAATCTCTTGCTTATAATCAGATAAAGTCATTAATTTATCATTTAGGACAAGTAGACCAGGAAGGACCTTTTTTTGTAAGGCTTCAAGCTTGTTAAAAAATCTCTGAACTCCAATGTCCATGTTTTGAGCTTTCTCCTCCAACTGCAACATTAATCCTCTTTTAGTCAACACTCTTTTTACTCCGAGGATGGTCTCTATTCTGTCTTCAACTTTAAGTTCTTCAAGCTTTTCCTTGGTTTTTGAAATAAAAAAATTGATGATCTCGTTGGCTGCCGAGGGAATTTCATCCGGTTCTCTTCTTATCCTATCAATGGCCTGCCTGCTCTTTAGCACAAAATCATGTTGTTCAAACATGATTTGCACCATGGGCCAAATCTCATTTATGGAATTAGAGATGTCTGTCCATATATTTTACTTAGCCTCTGCTAATGTCTTTCCTACCACTGTTTGTTTCTGGTGCTGTTGTATTTCCTGCTTAAGCTTCTCCGATGCTTGTCTCTCAACATTGTATCTTGTTTGGAAAGAAGACTTGAGTTCCTGGAGAATTTCAACCTATTGATCTCTGTTCCTTGCAGAGTCATCTCCTCCATGGACTTTGCTAGCTCCACAGTCTTTTCCAATGTTGTCAATGGAGTTGCCGATGGAATTTCTACTGTAGTGGTCATTGGCACAACTGCTGTGTTGACTTCCGTCAGGGGAACTGCACTCAATGGAATAAATTCCATCGGGGTTGATTGCTCCTTTTCTTTCAATAACCTTTCCAATTCTGCCTCCCTTTCCTTTATCTAGGCGTTTTGCTGCATGATTAGCTTCAACCATTCCTCTTTCTCATCATCTTATTCAACTATTTCTTTAGCTTGTGAATCCTCTGTTGGTGTCAATTTCAGCTGTTTTCTTAGAGATGCAATGTCAACATTCTTTTTCTTTATCATCTCCTCTGCTGCTTTTACATTTGAGGGATCATACCCAATCTTGAGCACCAACTCCTCTAAGGATTTTATTCTGTTATCCTTTGCAAAAGAGGATATCTTTTCCAACTTCAATTGGGTCTGAACATTGTTTAAAGATACCTATAACTTAGCTGCCGTAGAGGAAGCATGTGCCAATGTGGAGAATACCATTTCTCTATTCTGTCTGTGCAAATCCATCTGGTCAGCTGGATGGACTTGTTTGGTGTCAAAAACAATAGTTGACCTCTTGTAGTCAGTGATCTCCTTGAGTTGAGACACATGTGATTGCAGAAATTCCAGATGCATTCTTCCTTTCTCTGTGTCAAAGGATGACAATAGTTTGTGTTGTGCTGTGGAGGTTTTCTTCCAGAACCGAGCGTAGGTGCTGTTAGTCAACATTTGGTTCTTCTTTTTAATCATGTCATATTTTTCAAAAATTCTCATAGGTGCAGATCCTTGTGGAGTTTGGGTGGTCACAACTATACCCATCTACTTCTTTGAAGAAGGAGTGGACACCACCTGATGTTTTCCTTCAAACACTTTGGCAGAGTAAGGCTCTTCCTCACCAGACTTGTGAATAACATGAGTGGTTTTGGGTATTTTGCTGTATACCTGGAAATCTTCTGCTAATACCTCAGTGATTGAAGGAGAGGTATCCTTTCTTGGCATTTTTTCCTTTGGTATCTGTGGAGTGGTAGTATGGGAAAAAGAAACTAAAGGAGCTTCCTACTTTTCAGTATCTACCAGAGTATTTGCCTCCCACTCTGTTTGGTTCACATACTTTTCAATTTATGGTTTGAGAGTGTGAGCATAAGGTGAAATTTTGTTTTTGGATCTCATATCTGCAATGATCCAGTTCAGATCATAACGCCAAGTGAAACTGGTGCTGAATTTAATTTCCTTTAATAGTTTATTTGCCTCTTCCCCAACAGCCCGACTGTTGCAGATAAACGGTCCTATTTTCCCTTTAGTTCCCATCTGCTATTTTTTCTTCAGAGACACAAAATGTATGTCATCTGAATTTATCATCTAATTAATATACTCTAGTGAAAATATTCAAACAGGCACATACTTGGGCAATTTGTATGGAGCTAGTTCACACCCATACACTCTGATCTCAATGTGATTCTAATAAAGGAACCAGTCCCCGGTTTTTGCGAGATCCGAAAGGTGTAGAACTCTTTGGATCTCCTCGTTTATCCTCGGTTCTAGCCTTCCACTGAGCATTCCCACCACTGGGTGATAAAACAACTCGATGAATTGTTTGAAACTAAACTCAGTGGAGTTCCTTCTGAGCAACGACGTCCTTAGAGTTACTGCTTGTGGTTTTTCATCTTTGTCCATCTTTTGCATGAGAAAGGAAAATTTGTCTGCATGATAGAACATAAACATGTAGGCCAATATTGAATAATACCAGAACATGCCTTCTATAGGGAAATTTTCCAGTTGCTCGTGCAGGTTCTTGGCCAAAAAAACCTTGTGGTGGTTTGATATCAGCAGGGAC
Source organism: Picea glauca (assembly GCA_000966675.3). Lineage (NCBI taxonomy): Eukaryota > Viridiplantae > Streptophyta > Pinopsida > Pinales > Pinaceae > Picea > Picea glauca. The sequence goes on along the minus strand of JZKD02S2070680.1, from coordinate 31,125 downwards.
AACATTGTATAGATTGTTGAAACGAGTGCAATAATACTGCACTGTCTCTCCTTGGTTCCTTCTGATGTTCTCATACTCTAACAGAATCTGGAGAGGATTTTTATTTACCTCCCACCTGTCAAGGAAGGTTCGATGAAAGACAACAATATCAGTAATGGTAGCAACACGTAAGGTTTTGAACCACTTTTTAACTTCTCCAGTCAGACTTTGTGAAAATAATCTCATCTTCACATCAGCTTCATCTACTTCCTACAGGTCAAAGTAATCGCTCATTTTGTCAACATGTTGTTGTGCATTCAGGGGACCAGTACTATCAAACTGTGGGAGTCTGGTTTGATAATCTTGAGGCATGTCATGTAAAGTAGCAACCAATTCCAATGGAGCATATCTTACTACCATGATTAGTGGAGGAGGCTGAACAACAATCTATGTGACAGGAGAGGTAATGACTGAAGCTATAGAAGATGAAGGGATTGGAGGAATGGAGTGACCTGGTTTAGGTTTAGCAGAAATTACAACAATAGTTAAAACATGAAGTTCGACGAACTGCTGAAGATGGAGTTTGTCTAATGCTTGACAAAGATTCACAACTAGGTATTCGAGCTTATCAGTCTCGGGGTGAAAGTGTTGATCAATTTCAGCTCTAGGAGAGAGTATTTCAGGGGTCCTGGGCTGAAAGACAGTTTGATCTAAGACCATTTTACTGACAAAACTGACAGATTTTGTCCTGAAAAGATTTGGTTGAAAGGGTATATCAGACTCAAGGTCTGGACGAACAACTAACTTTTCTGGGATGGAAAGGGACCTTGGAAGTGGGTTGTTACTCCTTGAAATCTCTGCAGTATTTTTCTTCCTGAGTAGTCTTTCGCGATTATCTATTACTATTGCAGGTTCTGGGTCAGGATGAGATCTAGTAAAAATTCTTTTGGGAGCTAGAAATGTTGATTTTATTCTTCTTTTTGGAGATTTTAACTATTTATATACAAAATTTAATAACCTATGAACATTATTTCTAGATAATATTTAGGGTTTGTGATTCTTCCATAAATAAAGTTGTCTTTGTCTAGGGAAAATAAATCAAGGGGTGGAAAGTTTGTTCAGTTCTTCCCCAGTATGGTCGCCATTTATGTTATCACTCTGTAAATTCCCAGAGGTTGTTGTGAGGTAAGAAGAAATCCATCAGAGGTAACCTTAACCAACCACTTCGAAACTGGGAGCTAGCCCTACCAGTTTCAGAGAGGGATCTCTCTATAAGTTTTAGATTTGTTTGGACTTTCAAGATTTTAGGCTAGTTAAAAAGAATATAACCAAATTGTTTGTATTGTTTTTAAATGAAATGGCTGAATATCACTTACGCTTCCATTCGACTATGGGGTCTGTTTTAAAAATATGGAGGTCAAAGATAGTTTTTATAAGATTCGTTTTACAGGGCGAGATATTGCTAATGCTAGATTCTTTAGGAATAAAATGGTGTATTGCTGAAAAAGGTGAGATATCAGTTAGAGCAAAAAAGAATTTAAGAATTTTATTTGTTATAACATCAGAAGAAAAACATTTAAATCTATAAAAGATTAAGAATAGAGTACACAACAGAAAATTCTGCAACTTTAACTTCTTTTAAAGATTATATTTAGAAAAACAATATGATAGCTGAGAAAGAAAAACTTTTTACGAAGACAGAGGAAACTTCACCAATAACTAACACGCAGGAATCCTATGAAACGTCTCTTTGTATTTCTGGAATAACCTCTTGATAAAAATTACAACAATTATAGCTTGCTTGGGCGTAAAGATCAACCCTCAATACTTCTAAGTTTGAAATATTTATAATCAAAGTTACAAATGACCCTGTCATTAATGATCAGGATGTGGCAGAGTCTGATTCTAACTAACTAGATGACAAGATGCAAAAAAATAGTAACTGATGATGATGTGTCGCATCTCTGATGCTGATTTCGGGGAATACCGTTGGTGAGTCATTCAGATGACTTTGACTGTGCTGGACGCTGAGTTGGACAAGACTTTTACCTTTACTCAATCTATTCACACAACTCATCCCATCTTTGTGTGCTTGGGATGGTAACTTTCAATAGCCGGTGGTAGATTTCATCCATCTTAGTGTACTTAGCAAAAGTCGTCTTGGTGAGGAAAATGTACTTGATTTCATGCTGTATGCTGAGGTCAGGCTGCAAAGTCTCCAAGAACGCTTTGCCCGTGATGCTGCCCTGTATCCTTGAAAACCTGGAACTGTCTTTGGCCATGGTGGCAATCTTTTGCTTATAATCAGATAAAGTCATTAATTTATCATTTAGGACAAGTAGACCAGTAAGACCCTTTTTCTGTAAGGCTTCAAGCTTGTTAAAAAATATCTGAACTCCAATGTCCATGTTCTGAGCTTTCTCCTCCAACTGCAACATTAATCCTCTTTTAGTCAACACTCTTTTTACTTTGAGGATAGTCTCTGTTCTGTCTTCAACTTTCATTTCTTCAAGCTCTTCCTTGGTTTTTGAATTCAGAAACTTGATGATCTTGTTGGCTGTCAAGGGCATTTCATCCAGTTCTCTTCTTATCCTGTCAATGGCCTACCTGCTATTTAGCACCAGATCATGTTGTTCAAACATGATTTGCACCTTGGGCCAAATATCGTTGATGGAATTAGATATGTTTGTCCAGACATTTTCCTTAGCCTCTGCTAATGTCTTTCCTGCCACTGTTTTTTTCTGGAGCTGCTGTATTTCCTACTTAAACTTATCTGATGCTTGTCTCTCAACATTGTATCTTATTTGGAAAGAAGACTTGAGTTCTTAGAGACTTTCAACCTTCATTTTCAGCCTATTGATCTCTGTTCCTTGCAGAGTCATCTCCTCCATGGAATTTGCTAGCTCCACAATCTTTTCCAATGCTTTCAATGGAGTTGCCGATGGAATTTCTACTGTAGTGGTCGTTGGCACAACTGTTGTGATGACTTCTGCCAGGGGAACTACACTCAATGGAATAACTTCCATCGGGGTTGATTTCTCCTTCTCTTTCAATAACCTTTCCAATTTTGCCTCCATTTCCTTTATCCGTGTGTTATGCTGCATGATTAACTTCAACCATTCCTCTTTCTCATCTTTTGCTTCAACTATTTCTTTAGCTTGTGAATCCTCTGTTGGTGGCAATTTCAACTGTTTTCTTAGAGATGAAATGTCAGCATTCTTTTTATTTATCATCTCCTCTGTTGCTTTTACATTTGAGGCATCATACCCAATCTTGAGCACCAACTCCTCTAAGGATTTTATTCTGTTATCCTTTGCAAAAGAGGACATATTTTCCAACTTCAATTGGGTCTTAACATTGTTTAAAGATACCTGGAAGTTAGCTGCTGTAGAGGAAGTATGTGCCAATGTGGAGAAGACCATTTCTCCAGTCTGTCTGTGCAAATCCATCTGGTCAGCTGGATGGACTTGTTTGGTGTCAAAAAAAATAGTTGACCTCTTGTAGTTAGTGATCTCTTTGGGTTGAGACACCCATGCTTGCAGAAATGCCAGATGCATTCTTCCTTTCTCTGTGTCAAAGGATGAAAACAATCCGTGTTGTGATGTGGAGGTTTTCTTCTAGAACTGAGCGTAGGTGCTGTTAGTCAACATCTGGTTCTTCTTTTTAATCATGCCATATTTTTCAAAAATGCTCAGAGGTGCAAATCCTTGTGGAGTTTGGGTGGTCACAACTATATCTGTTTTCTTCTCTGAAGGAGTGGACACCACGTGATGTTTTCCTTCAAACACTTTGGTAGAGTAAGGATCTTCCTCACCAGACTTGTGAATAACATGAGTGGTTTTGGGTCTTTTGCTGTATACTTGAAAATATTCTGTTGATACCTCAGTGATTGAAGGAGAGGTATCCTTTTTTGGCCTTTTTTCCTTTGGAATCTGTGGAGTGGTAGTCTGTGAAAATGAAACTGAAGGAGCTTCTTGCTGTTCATTATCTACTAGAGTATTTGCCTCCCACTCTGTCTGGTTCACATACTTTTCAATTTCTGGTTTGAGGGTGTGAGCATAAGGTGAAATTTTGTTTTTCGATCTCATCTCTACAATGATCCCACTCAGATCATAACGCCAAGTGAAACTGGTGATGAATTTCATTTCCTTTAATAGTTTATTTGCCTCTTCCCGAGCAGCCCGACTGTTGCAGATAAACGGTCCTATTTTCCCTTTAATCCTTATTTGCTGTTTTTTCTTCAGAGACATAAAATGAATGTCATCTGAATTTATCATCTAAAGAATATACTCTAGTGCAAATATTCGAACATGCACATACTTGGGCACTTTGTATGGATCTAGTTCACACCCATACACTCTGATCTTAGTGTGATTCTGATAAAGGAACCAGTCCCCTGTTTTTGCGAGATTCGAAAGGTGAAGAACTCTTTGGATCTCCTCATTTATCCTTAGTTCTAGCCTTCCACTGAGAATTCCCACCATTGGGTGATAAAACAATTCGATGAATTGTTTGAAACTAAACTCAGTGGAGTTCCTTCTGAGCAGTGACATCCATAGAGTTACTGCTTGTGGTTTTTCATCTTTTTCCATCTTCTTCATGAGAAAGGAAAATTTGTCTGCTTGATAGAACATAAAAATGTAGGCCAATATTGAGAATACCAGAACATGCCTTTTGTAGGGAAATTTGTGAGTTGCTCGTGCAGGTTCTCGGTCAAAAAAATGCTATAATCAAACTGGGTGGCCACTTTCTCTTCAATAAAAAAAATAGACAGGAAACCTAGGATAGGTTCATCCACCCATTCATCTGAGAAGTAACCGAGCAAACAACATAGTATTGAGATAATATGATTTCCCTTTTCGGAAAATATGGAAGAATGATAGGGATGATTCTTCTTAGGGAATTGGGCATCTTGTGGAAGGAACAACTCAAAGATTTGTGCTCTTTGGGAAACGATAGGTTCTGATACATTTCTTTCAGAATTTCAATTGTGAGGGGAGAACAGGGTTCGGCTCTGGGTACCTGCATCATTTGATCGATGAAATCGAGTGTAATAAGGAAAAGGGTTTCTCCAGACGAAGATACTATGGCTCTCTGATCTGGGAGATAATGAACTTGACATTTGAGAGCGAATTCAGGAAAGTGATAGACTTGGGGAAAAAAATACAGAGGGAGACTTGACTGCCAGAGCCCAATTTCATCGCTCTGATCGATGAAGGTTTCTTTGAACCATGACTTTAGCTCAATAAAGTCAAATTTGGACCTGGTTTCTGAGATTAAATAGTCTTTGTTTGCTAATGGGATTCGGTCGAGATCGATAGGAAGTGGGAGAAAAGGATTTTCCTCCACATTCAAATTTTTACTTTTGGATGCCATTGATTTCCACTGGTACCTGCACACTAAGCACACATTAGTAGGCGAAATATAAGGCTGGACTAGATGTTGTAGAGGCAAAGGAGAATGAGTCTTTGATAGGCATGGAGTGTGAGTGCAATGCGAATGACCAAAATAGGGTTGGGATTTAGTGAACGGGCGTCCGTTGGGTGAAAAAGGACAGGTCAGGTGAACAACGAGTAGGTGGCTAGTAATAAATGGTTAACAGGTTCTTTAGAGCATGACAGGGTAGGGTGAAAGATGTCTGACGTGTGTATCTAGTTGATGTGCAGAATGGTGATTGAGGGATGAATGAAAATATATGACCTGTAATGATTAGATGGATGGGACATGTTGACAGGGTAATGGCATGGAACTTGCAAAGGGTGGTTTTGGGATGTGACATATCAGAATGATGGTGGTGAGTTGGAAAAATGGTAGGCGATAAATGTTTGGAGAGGGGAGGTAAGATGCAATGAGACGATGCCACGTAGGGATGGGGCCCGCCTAGATGTTGCTTCATTCCAGACCCCCCACTATTAAAGGTAGAAAGGTTGGGGGGGGTCCTGGATCCCTTACTGAACGTTGATCTGAGCAAAGCTAGATCACCCATTTTTTTGAGCGCATTCTTTAAACATCATGTCAGAACCCCCCCCC
>JZKD02S2070680.1:7623-21666 GCA_000966675.3 Picea glauca | reverse complement strand
GGTCAAAGAAGTCAAAGAGCTTGCAAAGAAGAAATTATTATTTAAATGATAAAGTAAAGTGCCAAAGTCAAGAAGGATTATTTAAATAATAAAGTGAAGTGACAAAATCAAAGAAGATTATTTAAATGATAAAGTGAGATGACAAAGTCAAGGAGGAATATTTAAATGATAAAATAATGGATAACTTTCTAATTATGGAAAGTGGTTAACCCTAAAAATGAGGAAAATAGGTTAAGTGACCTAGAAATGGGTTAAGTGACCTAGAAATTGGTCAAGTGACCTAGAAGATGCTTCTAAGGAAGATATTTGGAGAGTATAAATAAGAGGCAAGGCTCTCTCATTTTACATCACACTTGAGAATATTGAATATCTATACGTGACTGAGGTAACCAAAGGATATCTAAGCCGAATTTCCAAGGGAAGGTGAAGAAAATAGGGCCATAATTCAAGGGAGGATAAATTCTTTTGGTGATGCTTTCTAAGGTGTTTCGGGTAAAAACGTCATAACTTCTTCATAATAGATCCAAATTCAGTAAGACAAAATGTGTTGGTTAGAGTACAATCTTTAGTATTTTGTGTAACATTTTTAGATCCATTCAACAAATATTCTGTGCGGGGAACGCTCTACAAGGTCACTCTCTAGAATAAGCCAGAATTCAACAAGGTATGCCATTTTTGCTATAACTCCTTTTTTGAGAGGTTCCAAGTAGTGACCCTCGGAGGAATTGCATAAAAGAAACTGAAGAACATTGTGTACTATTTTCAGATCTTTATTCATTATAGGTACATAGTTATGATTATTTCAAGTTAGGGTTGTTGAATAATCCCAAACTAGTCACGTGAGACTAAAGAAAAGTTTAATGAAAATGCTAGTCTCTTGTTGTGAAAGTTAAGGAAGGTTTGCAGGTATGTGATATATACACCAGGTCTATTACAGAGTTACAAATCATATTTGGATGATGAAATTGATGAGGGATTTTGGTTAAGGTACATGTTAGATACATGGTTGAGACAAGTAGTTGATGAGTTGGCACATACATGAGGTGTATAGTTGATGATGTTGGTACATATTGATGAGTCATAGTTGATGAGTAGTTGACACATGGTTGGTACATACTTGGTACATGGTTGGATGCACTTGTTTATGGTATAGGTTGATTACAGGTTGTTTGGTACAAGTTGATGCATGGTTGATGCACTTGTTTATGGTACATGTTGATTACTGGTTGAGGTACAGGTTGATGCATGGTTCATGTTTATTGGTAAATGTTTACAATGGTATATCTCACAATGATAGTGTGACAATGGTTCCATCATTATACTTCTACTTCAGGGTAGTTAGATGGGGAAAGGACGGGTGGTTGTATCCAGAGAACATAGGGGATTGTAGCCTCCTTCTAGTTGTAGCTAGAGAATAGGGGAGTTCGAGCTTCCTTCAGGTTGTAGCCTGAGAAACTAGGGGGTGGAGAATCCTTCCGGTTGCAGCTGGAAAACAAAGGAAGTTGGTGCTTCCAATGAATGTAATTATTCAAGACATATACGAAAAGGCATTCCGTGGTTTTCTCCCGCTTTGGGTTTCCACGTAAAACACTGGTGTACTGTGTATGTGTATGATTGTTCATTTGTTCATTAGTTATTTACTTTGCAGTTATTGGATGATAATGCTACATTGATATAACACTTGGATTATATGGTTAAAAAGGATTAAATTTCTCTATTACTGATTCACCCCCCCTCTCAGTAATCCAACAATAAAAGGTTTTGCAAAGGACAAAAGTCCAGGCCTAGATGGGTGGACTGTCGAATTTTTTCTATACTTTTACGAGTTGGTTGGACAGGACTTGCTTGATGTTGGGGAGGAGACTAGGATTAAAGGTGAGTTTATCAGACCAACCAATTCTACTTTGATTGCATTGATACCGAAAGTTAACAATCCCAACTCTTTCAACGATTTTCATCCAATTGCATTGTGCAATTTATGCTACAAGATTATTGTAAAAGTAATTGCGAGGAGACTTAGGCCTATCCTCTCTCGCACTTTGTCTGAGGAACAACTAGGTTTTATGAAGGGAAGACTGATTTTAGATGCCATAGGCACTGCATAGGAGTGTCTTCATAGTATTAAGGCAAAACAACTTCAAGCAATCATCTTGAAGCTAGACTTGAAAAAGGCCTATGATTGCACAAATTGGGATTTTCTGAGGTTTATGATTCTCCAATGTGGTTTTGGACTTCTTACGACAAACTGGATAGTGGGTTGTGTTACCTCAACAACATATGCCATTCTGATCAATGGTGAGGCCACTAAGTTCTTCCAAACTGGTAGAGAGTTAAGACAAGGATGTCCATTGTCGCCTCTCTTATTTATTCTTGTGATGGAAGGACTTAGTCTTTCTCTTAAAAAAGCTCAAGCAGAGAGAAAGTTGATAGGTATAAAGGTTTCTAGGATTATTAAGATTCTTCATCTGCTCTTTGTGGATGACGTGCTAATAATGTCCAAAACTTCAATCCTAGAATGACAAGAAATCAACAAAATGCTTAACATATTTTGCTGTGCGATGGGATTGATGATGAACGTCAAAAAGTCTTCTTTTATTCACTACGAAGTTCAACATGACACTCTAGATGCATTAAAAGACTTATTTCACTTCAAATTCTTGAATCTTTCAGAAGGCTTTAAATACTTGGGCTTCTTTTTAAAGCCTGATAACTACAAGTCATAGGATTGGCAGTGGCTTATCACGAAGTTCGAGAACCGAATAAGTCATTGGTGCAATCGATTGATCTCAATGGGGGGAAGATATGTGTTGATCAAAGCACCATTAGAGAGTCAATCGGTCTATTGGATGGCTTTGAATCACATCCTGACATCAGTTCTAAATCGGATCCACAAGCTAGTTTTCTCCTTTCTCTGGCCAAGCAACAAGAAAAAATAGTGCTACCATTTATGCAGATGGGAGACCATTTCGAAGCCAAAAAATTTTGGAGGGTGGAGGTTGAGAAACATTTTCTATTTTTATATGGCTCTGGCAACCAATACAATGTGGCGAGGCCGGATGAAGAATGATATTTGGCATCGGGTGATAAAGGATAAGTATTTACCCCATGGTTCTGTGAGGACATGGATGAGATCGGCTTCCTCCGTTACGTCATACGATTCCCAAGCTTGGAAACAATTCCTGAATACTTTACCTCTGATTGTGCATTAGCTAGGATGGAAACCGGGTTTGGGAGACTCCATTATTGTTGGGAAGAACAAAATTCTGGGCTTGGGGAAGGATTCTATTTTGTCTACTGACTTGGTTTTCTTTCTTAATAATATTTTTTTTTATTATCTTTATCAATCAAGCCGAGTCTCCCCATAGGACTCGATCTACTTCAACTGGTTAGACAGTTCAAAATTGGGATTGGAGGGCGATCTAGAAGCATAATGGGAAAGGTATAGGAGGAACCTGATTTGATAAAAAATTCAACTATCTACAAGAGAGGATCAATTAAAATGGACAAGTGGTGATAATTCTGGTCAGATTACAGTTAAAAATGTATACACCGCTCTTTCTTCAAACCTATGGAAAAACAAAATATGTGGCTGGAGGAAAAAACTATGGAGTTGGGATTGTCCCTAAAATATCAAGATATTAGCCTGGCTAGTGATTGAAGATAAAATTCTTACTTGGAAAAACTTACAAAAAAGAGGATGGTTGGGGACAAGAATCTACCACCTTTGCAAAGGTAAGCGAGAATTAGGAAAACACCTCTTTGTTTACTGTCCATTTACTATATCAGTTTGGGAAAGGATCAAAATGGCCCTCAAGTTCTCTATAGGATGGATTGGCCCAATAATGAAGGAGTGCTATGAAAACTGGGCTCTTCAGAATCACAACTTCCCAACACTGCCAGCCTTTATTTGTTGGTTTATTTGGCTTGAACAAAACTTGGCTATCTTTGAGTCAAGGACTCCCTCTATTCAGAAGATAGCTTATCTCTCTTTAGGTGCGGTGTGCAGTCATAGGACAAAGGAAAAAGTATATACTACTAGATGCTCAGTCGTTGCAATTCCTAAAGATAAAATCATCGGGTGGTTTGACGGGGCAACTAAGAGGAATGGATATCTAAGTGGCGCTAGAGGAGTCATTAAAATCAACGATCACACAATAAAATCATCAGGTGGTTTGACGGGGCAACTAAGAGGAATGGAGATCTAAGTGGCGCTAGAGGAGTCATTAAAATCAACGATCACACAATTTATAAATGGAATCTAACTTGTGGAAGAGGAACTAATACAAGAGCATAACTTATGGGAGTTTGGGATTCTCTAACCCTGGCACACAGACTTTCTATTTCAGATATTCATGTTTTAGGGGATTAAAAAATAGTCATTGACTGACTTAATAGGAAAGGCACTCTTCAGGTTGTTACTATAGATTGTTGGAAGGACATGACTAATGAGATCACTAAGTATTTCATGAATATTTATTTTGCTCATGTATACAAAGAAGATAATCAAGAGGCAAACAACTTATCAAAACTTTCCCTCACAATGTGTCCAGGGAATATAGCATATAATCAATGGGAAGGAGGCCATGAGGGCCCAAAACTCTTTTTAAAGATGTACTAGTAGTTTTCTGGGGAGCTTATATATGTTGGTTTCTTGCAAAGATGGGTGGTCCCATTTTTTCAGCCTACATCTATGTATGAAAGTTATAAACTTTTTGAAAAGTGTCTTTTTTGGTCCATAAGGATAAGCTGTCAGTATTGTAAGGAAATTGAAAAATTTCCATCTAGTTATGTCAGTGGATCGGACCATGGAACTCAAGGAGCCCTTGATGTAATGTTTTGTCATGTGAACAAATTATATTAATATAAATATAATGTGCAATTTTCAGTGGAAAAAAAACAAAAGGGTGAAAGGAAAATTAAGGTTTTTATGAGACATCACACTTCACGTCATATTTRTGAAGCATTTGATAAAGAAGAAAATAACACGTTCAAAGTTATTTCTCCATCGACTTTGACGCGAGAGCACGTGATATGCACAAGGAAAGCAAACCGAAGTATACAAAATTCCAAAYGCCGCAATCATTGTCACTTCTATCTATCTCGTTTATGATTKTATTTCAAATCATCAATGTTAAAAAATCAWTGGAGGAAATTATTCTGTCTCTGGAAGAATCCAGAGATATMACACACACTATTGATGTATGCCACAACTACTAAGAAATTAAATAAACCCTAATTGCTAATGGTTGAAACCGCTATCAAACATTATAAAGCAAATAACACACAATCATTCAAAGGAGAGGGAATTTTTTTTTAGACGAGGTATGCAAGGAGTGTTGTGAGGTTTTTTTCTTTCACTTTATCATTCACCCTCCATTCTTTTCAGTAGGGATTTGATGAATTTGTTGGCAACATGGATGTCTTGCAAAGTAGCAGAAGAGATGACGCGAGGATGAATCTTTCCTGGTGCTCATGAGGTGAATGGTTTACTTATCAAGTTCGTTGTATTTTAAGTCTGATTTTCTCTGTACTAATCAGTTTTTGATATGCATATTTTCACCTTGTGCCATCACCGCCATTGGTTTATTCCATTTCTGGCACAACTTTCTCCTTTTTTTCTTTCGTTCTTTGTTATTCTATTATAATGAGGTTGATACCATCTAGAATAGCTAAAGACTAGAACTCTGATCCAAGTCTACGCAAGAACTTGAAAACTTCATGAAATTTATAACAATGTATGAAATTATCTACTTCAATAAAGATCAAACTTCTTTGACTCTTAATATACATATTTTGGTTTTTATTTATTTTTGATCTCTTTTGATATAATATTTAAAAAATACAAAACATTTTTTTTTAAATTTTTGTTTATTCTTTATAATAATTTCACATACATATCATCTTTTCTTCTTTATTTAGTTTTACTTTGGTTAACTACACCATTTAAAAAAGAAAACTTATTCATTTATTTCCCTTTTTTAATACTTTTAGTCCTTTAATTTATTTATTTCCCTTTATTTAATACTTTTAGTTTTTTTGGGTACATACTAACTACTTAGTTTTAAGTTTGTTTACTTTTCTTTAAAAGTTTTAATTTTTTATTCACAATTATCTTTATTTTATTCATTTTCTTTTAAGTGTTTCACTTTATTTTTATTAATTTATTAATTCATATTTTATATAAAAAGTATAAATATTAAAAAAATTGAAATTATAACACATACACAAATTTAATAAATGAAAAAATCATGTAATAAACATTTCAAGGTTTTCGTTTAAGTTAGAGTTTAGTTAGTTTAATTTTCATTCAAGTTTTTTTTTTTCATACTAACTTTTTTTAATTACTTTTCATTTAAAAAGATAAAATACAAAAATGTTATAAGTTATAAAACACAATAAAAATTGAATATCGCAAAATGATAAATACAAGATTTATGCTTAAACTTTTATATTGTTAGGGTTTAATGTGCATTATGTTTAGACTATAAAATATGGTATCTCTTCTTGATTTAGTCGACCAAAAGGTTCAAAATGTTGGTGTTGAGAACTTCCTAGTTCTTCAACAATCTTTATAGCCACTTGAAATGGTCTAAGACAAAGCAATTCAAATTTTGTGCATTTTTCTTTTGACTAGTACATTTTTCCCACTTTAAGACAAGATCAACGAACCAAAAGTCTTTACTACTAGATGCACACTTAAACAAATGCCTACCAATCCTTTGGCAAGATGAAAACTTATTATGATCCTTTTTTCTCCTCTCCTCTAACTTGAGCACATGCCAATTTAACTTTGCATCTCGAAGGAGTGGTCACCACTCATTGCTTGAAATAATTACCCAGAGGGTAAGATTGTTTTTTTCCATATATAAGCAAGTATGATGATGTTATCTTCCTATTTTCACACCTACGTAACTATGATTGAATCCATGTTGCAAATAGTATTTCAAATCATGGCACCACAAATCCTTCTATCAACATGATATAGAGGACATATGATGGATACATTAATACCTCATTTCAAGAACTTACTTCTTTAGCATCGATTTGATCTTTCCCTTTAGTTGCTCATCTTCATAAACCTTGTTCAGGAAAAATGGTTGTAGTTTTAACATCAATATTATACTCCTAGATGGCACTAATTTCCTTTCCTTTCACCAAGTTCTAGATAAATGAAAATATAGTTAACAACTATATATGGAACAATCACTTCTATATGGATTTTCAATATGTAAGGATTGAACTACTTAACCACTTTTCCCATGGAAAAGTCTTCTTTCTCAATTTCCAAATAATTAATTTAAAAATATTGAAGATTCATGCTCATAAATGATATTGAAAACTCATTTTGTTCACTATCTTTTTGAGTGTTCACCATATTTTTGAGTGGGCATAGAAGCAAGGGAATGATCAAATGTAAATGTGTACTAATAGATTTTTTTTTACCAAAGTCTAAACTACTTAAGGATCACTTGATTCTATGATCAGATACAAATGTGTACTAATAGATTTTTTTTTACCAAAGGCTAAAATACTTAAGGATGGAGTATAATCCATGGTTCACTTGATTCTGTCAAATGCCTCTCTCTCAACCTTAGTTTAGTGAAAGACTACATGATTTTAATGAACTTTTGTAAGGGTTCCGATGATGGAGGAACCTTTCATAGCTTCCACTAAAAGGGATTAATTCTTGACTTGAGAGGTATTCATGTTGTATAAACCATGTATCTTATACCTTGAAGTTCCAATACATCCTAGGGAATATAACTTTGAATTGATTGATTGCTTTTACGTAAGTCCTTCCATCTTTGGAATATAATAACCCAAATTTGTAGTCTTAGGATTGCTTCAATATCAAGATTACTATGTGGAGGAGTTATTTGCTTTCATATTAAATGCTTTCTCAAAAATAAGATATTTTCTCTGAAGCATAACTTTCATGTGCATCTTAATTTATCTTTACAACAATGAACCAAGTTATGTATTCATCTAAATATCTCAAACTCAAATTTATTATCTTAGGATTGCTTCAATATCAAGATTACAATGTGTGGAGGAGTTATTTTCTTTCATATTATAGAAATGAAGATATTTTCTATTAAGCATAACTTTTATGTGCATCTTAATTTATCTTTCCAACAATGAACCAAGTTATGTATTCATCTAAACATCTCATATGTTGTTTGTCACTAGTGACCACAAAGTATGTCTTTATTTATCTAAAAATGTTATCATCCATTAATCTTTGTTTCTCTAGTTAAAAGGACCTAAAATGTTTTTAGATAACCATTTATACATCAAAATTCCTTCAATGCGGCTTGCATGAAATGCAACAGTTTTTTTTCAAAAGAAAATCTGCTCATATATATATATATATATATAAAGTCTCTTACAGTACAATATTTCATCACAATGATTACAATCATCCCAAAACAAAATTCAGATTAGAGGTAAGTACAATGGAGTATCAACAATACACTGCAACTCCTCCCAGGCGAAAATGGCACAAGAAGACATATTTGCAGAAGACTTCAAACACTTCTAGCATAGTACAAAGGTCCAAAAAATACAACACTCCTAAGATTCGAATACCAACAAAAAACTAAAACTGCAGAGCATAAATTACAAAAATGCGTCAATAAAGATTTAGGAACAAATTTGGACCCACAAGCCCATCCTCCATCTGTAAATATGTTATTCTACCTTCTGGATGTTTGAGAGCTTGTTTGGATAGCTCATCTGCCTCCTGGTTAAAAGCTCTATAAGTATGTGAGAAATCTAAGTCCAAGAATTACAGAATGAGAGCCTTGATCCGATCTTTCCAAAATGCCAAACCTAAGACCTAGAGGTCACATTTTCGATATAACTAATTTATTATAATCTTCGAGTCACCGACCACATGAAAATCATAGATATGAAAGCAAATAACCAAGGATAACAATGGCCACACTCCCAAAAGTTCTTCTTTGGTGTTTGTGCCAGGTCCACAGTTCAACATCCACTTGTACTTTGTATGGTTGTTTACCTTGATAACTCCCCCTGCTCTGCAAATCTATCCTCCTCTTTGTGCAACCCCATCAAACCAACCTAATGGTCTTCCATTTTTAACAAAGGAGGATTTTTGGATTTAATAGAAGGTTGCTTTATCTCCTTTGTTCTCCCTAACCAACCCATGATCGTGTGGATCACCGAGGCTGTTGAAGCCCGATCTTCCTCAAATAATGGAGAGTTTCTTTCCAACCAGATTTTCCAGCAAACAATGGAGGGAATCATGTGACAAAGTTGATGCCTAAGACACCAATCTTTAAAAATATTTTGCAAATTCAAACCATACCAACCAAAGTTTAACTTGTGTGTTGCCAGCGTCTCTGTCCATACATGTTGAGAAAACCTGCATTCCATCATCAAGTGAAGGGTCGATTCAGAATCTTGATGACAAAGAACACAAATTCTCGAACCCTGACACCCTCTTCTTTGCAAGTTCTCCCATGTGAGGATCATGTTATCCATCATAAGCCAAGTGAAGAGTTTGAGCTTTAGAGCCAAGTCTCACTTCCATAAAGAGTTGTGCCACCATTTTTCACAATGAGTCCAAATCTTCAATGCTATGGAATCATAGGCATTTTTTGTTGTGATGATACCCGAGGAATTACTCCCGGTCCAAACTAACTCATCTAGAGAATTTGACAAAAAAAAACCTGCATGATCCAGGGCTTTGCAGAAATGATCCCATTCTGATGCCTTTGAACCAACCAAGTCCATCTCCATTGTTGATTTCCAATGTGCCATGACAACGCCTTGCTTGCCCAAGTCTGCCATTCGATAAAGAAAGTGGAAGCCCCTCATCTTGAGAGTGTATATGAGATCGCAAGATAAATAAGACCTCTTACCCAACCCAAGAATTGAGTCTTCTCCAAGTCAAATGGTCATGCCAGATCTTGGCTTCCAAGCAATCCAATGTTCCACCACATGAAAATATTTGAGTAGACATATCCAGGTGTTGGAGACTTTGTGAGAACTCACAAAGGGTCTTCTGAGCCAAGACACCACCGAGGAGGAAGAAATATACTTGTCCATTATCACCCTATGCCATAATCCATCCTTCATTAGACAACACCATAAAGTGTTGGAAACGAATTCTCTATTGAACCAAATCATGAAATTAAAACCCCAACCACCATAAGATTTTAGCTTTGCAAGATCCTCCCATTTACAAATATGAACTCATTCAGAAACCCCACAACCCGACCAAAAAAATCTAAACAACAATTGTCTAATCTTGGATAGAAAAAAATTAGGAATATTTGCAACCTCCAGCCAGAACACCAATAAAATATCTAAAACCACTTTGACAAGAACATACCTCCCACCTAAAGACAACCAATGATGACACCAAATCCTGATCCTTCTTTCATTTTTTTGTAAAATCCATCTCCAGTCCTCTACATGATAATTTGCAGGCTTGAGGTAAAAGCCAAGGTAATGAAAACTTGCGTCCAAGTCAACAAATTTAAAGGGAAAATAGCCTTGTAAACGTCCAATTCATAATCCTCAAGACCAGAATAATGTAAGGAATATTTGAGGGGATTTATAACTAGACTCGATGCTCTACAAAATAATGACAGAATGGTTTCTATCTCCTTCTAGTCGGAAACCAATGCTTTGGTCATGATTAATACATCATCCACGAACAATAAGAGAATTATCTTAAGGAGTCTTGAGGTATCAACCCCCTAGATTTTACCATATGCTTGCGCCTGCTTGAGAATTAAACTGAGATCCTCCATAACCAATATAAAAAGTAAATGTGATAAAGGGAAAGCTTGTCTTATCCTGCGACCACTTTTGAAAAAAGAGGTAGGCCCACCATTAACCAGGATCACAAAAGATGATGTATTTACATAACTTATGATCTAGTTAGTTAGCATTAGTCCAATACCAGTCTTTAGTAGGACCATCTTGAGGAAATCCCAATTAACACAATCATAATGCTTCTGGAGATCCAATTTTAATACCAAGGCTTTCAATTTTTTGGATTTAATGCCGTGTAAACATTCTTGTTCTACTCCTATCGCATCCAAAATCCACCTTCCCTTTAAGAAACCAAACTAATCCAATGATAAAGACTTAGATAGATATGACTTCAATCTGATCGCTATGATCTTTGCAATGATTTTATATGCAAGATTGTAAAGGGAAATAGGCCTAAAGTCCCCAAGTATAGAACGCTTATCTACCTTAGGAGTAAGAGCTATGAAATGCAACAATTGCAAATGCATCCACAATCATGATTTATCTAAGAGGAATGGAATTAATATTAAATGCTTGAAATTTTGAAGACAAATTTTGTACCTCTTCATTGTGATATTCAAGTGAGAAAATAATAGTAAACTAAATTTCTTCCTTCCCTCACGATGATGTTTGACTCACCAAATACTATTAACATTTAATATTCAAATCGAGGGCCTCCTTGAGCCTAACATCCAAGGTCTCATACTCCACACAATATAGTTGGTGTATTCAAACTCTAATTTGCAAGAAATTGATGCACAACTATCTCTTGGATCAACAAATAAGCAATTAACACCCATGCCTTCCTGCACTTTAAAACCATCATAAAACAAATACTAAATGTTAATGGCATGTGTCTATTTTATTTTTTGTAACATAGTCTAATTGTAATATATATAGTAAGAAACTCATAAATCAAAACAAAGGTAGAACTTAAATCAAGAAAATAAATCAAAGGATTGAAAATGATGAAACTTAATATATACAAGCTAGCTACTTAAAGGAAAAACTTATTGAAATACAACAAGGTTTCTTAAAACAATTGAAACTAGAAAACTAAATTAAGACATGGAAATTACACTATGAAGTTAATAAAATAAAAATATTTCTACCCTAACTATTATATTGGCAAGTCCAAAATCATGTATAATCATAATGCCAATGAGTAGTTATCAAAGGAAATTTCTACTTCCATGATTTTTAGTGTTTATTGTAGGTGTGTGAGACCATACATTATGAAATATGGCATTGAAAAGATTAAAGCATTGTAAATTTAATTCTCGTCAAGAAGTACTAAATTATAAGAACTAAAATCCTATGTTCTGTTATTGAGTCTTCCGACATTTCAAGCCTCTTATACAAGGCCCATCCTTAGGGAGTTTCCATCAACAAAAATTGCTTGAGAAGTTCAAACAATAGAAGATCAAACCTATGGTATAAATATTCTAATTGTTTGATTTTCTAATCATTTGTTCAAAGTTCAACGACTAACCATCGGTTGGATTTTGAAGGCCCGATCCCAAGACTAGTCAAAAGGATGATTGAAAAGGTCAACAATTAAAACTATAAATAACAATGATAATAAATAATTTCAGGTGTTATTTTTCGTATGAGAGGCCTCCAAGAATTGCTAAGTTTCCATATGTCATCTATATTTATGGCATTTTTGAGTTTTTCAATTTCGACTACCTCTCTGGATCTTTAAATACTTGGTTAAGTTTTAAGCATGTGTTCAATTACCAATTAGGCATTAAGGAAATAAGAAGAACTTAATGAGAGATTATAACATCCATCATAAAGAAATGCAGATCAGAATATAAGCACAAAGAACAACAAACCATAACAACTAAGTTGTTAACGAAGTTCGACAAGATTGCCTGCGTCTCCGAGCTTTTGTCTCAGTGGGTGAGGACTTCTTATTTCTCTTCAATGCTTAAAAATCACATCAGAAATGTATCAAAAGGATTACAAACTAGTCTTTCTATGTTCTGCTCGACCTAAAAAATCCAACACAACTGACGACACTGAAAAAGGTTGAGCGTAGCTCCCGGAATTGGCCTCCAAAGTTCGCTTCCTCAATGGCTTCCTTGCATAAAAATGGCTTCAAGATTCACAAACTTATCATCATTTTTTCAATCTGAACCTCCTGGTATTTCAAAAACTCTGATTTATATAGGATTTGAGTTGGTGATCCTATCCCAACTTCCTCCCAAGATCTGGCCTCAAATCAAGCTCTAGATCCCCCCAAAATGGACAAAATCCTCTAAAGTCAGCATAAAATCCACAAAAATCATACAATATAGTTAAAAAACCCACAAATAGGAAAAAATGCGCCCAACCCCCTAAGTCTCCAGGCTCTAGGTCACATGGGACACCATATGTCCACACGCTAAGCGCTTTCCTTGATCCTTGGCCCCCGTTCCGGTCATATGCATGGCCATGTGGCCTGGCCTTAACCCTTGCACCCCCACCCTTGGCTCCCGATCCGTAGCTCTAATCGCATGGGGTGCCATGGGGCCTTGCGGTAGCCCCCTTCGAGTGGGGCTTAGCCCCAAAAACCACTCCAACTGCATTTTAAATTTAAATTCTGCCATGTGTATAACTACGAACCAAACATGCCCATGTGGCTAATGCATGGTGCTTAGTCCGCTGACCGTGCCCAGAGGTTGGGGATTCGAGTCCCCCGGAGGTGGAACAATTTTTTACCCAACTAATATTGGCAAAATCTGGGGTTCCACGTGGCACCCTTTGATTGGCCCACGTGTCACCCTATGGTTGGCCTATACGGTACAATCAACATACAGTCAACAACCCATTCAACAAACCATTCAACATGCACAATCAACTGCCACATCACTACCGTACAACCACATGTCGTGACACGTTAACATCCATACTGCCAAGTCACCTTCCTATCCAACAACCATGTCAACATCCATACTGCCTAGTCACCCTGCCACGTTAGCATCAGTACAACCAACTGTCGTCCGTACTGCCATGTGTCAGCCTATCATTGGGCCATGTCACGTACGAACTACCATGTGTCACGTCCATACAATGCCACATGTCATTTCCATACTGGTCCAACTTGTTGATTAAGGTTGGTTGTCAGTGATGCCAACCCTTGAAGAAAGCCCCAGAGTACAAAGGTTTGGGTAATGGACCCAATATTGTTTGATGTAAATATGACTCATTATTGTTTTTTCATGGTTGATAAGAAGTAAATATGGATGAACTCCAAAGTGGTCCCCTTAT
>JZKD02S2070679.1:497571-508779 GCA_000966675.3 Picea glauca | reverse complement strand
TTGATGGCCCTCCTTCTAGTGCAATTTATGTTGAGGGGTCCAAATGGCCTGTTAAGCAGGTAAGGGAAAAAACCCGATGGAAGGTACCAATTGGACCTACTCTCATTTGGAATGACAATTTCCAACCAATATGTGGGCATGGTTTCCACTTAAGGGTATCTAATTAAAAATATGAGGATAGATTGTCCTCCATAGAATTCTAACTAGAGTTGAATTGAACTATTTACAGCTAGATTAAAACTATTCTATTTTAATCATATTCTATTCTATCCTATCATGACTAGGAGGAAATATGTTATGATTTAATGCCTTAAAAATGATAAAAAATCAATGGATATAGTCCACTTCGAGGGGGAAACCTCCGTTTACAGTATATCCAATTCATAATACAATATGAGATGTGATGAGATGCTACTAAGAATAGGTCTCATTGGTATATATATAAGAGAGAAATGGTACAATTATAATGAAAGGATGAAATGAAGGGTTATAACCAGCATACAAATATAAGACTAGAAATGTAATAATTCAATATCTAGAGCTTAATAAGGGTTTTTATACATAACATGGGGCTTTGTCTAGGGATTAACATGCCTCTCCCCTTCAAACAAGTGTTGTCCTTAACACTTGGCTAACCATTGATGTTTCTACAAGAAGATCAAAACTTCCCATGTCACCTCTTCCACTAGTAGTTTCTTCCATTTTATGAGGTAATTTGAAATTGCTTGATTTCTCATCTGCTTAATCCTTGTTTCCAGGATTTTTTTCGCTCCTAGTATGATTTTACCTTCTTCATTAATATTTTGGACTGAGATCTTGTTGTCAATGACCTTGTTTATGGAAGAAACCTGGAAGAATATATGTACACATGAACATGGAGGCAACNCATAACAAATTCCAACTCTATCAATTGAGAAGAATAGGAGAAGTTTCCTAGTATTGAGCTCAGAGGGGTACCAAAATGGATAGGTGTATTTATCAATGTAAGTCCTTTGGGAGTGCTAAGACTTGCTCCTCTATTTTTATCATCATCCATTTTCCTTTTATGTTTACTCTTGTCCTCTGTTAATTCTTCTTCCTTATTCCCTTTTTATGTTTTCTTCTTCCTGTTTCTTTCTCATTTACTGCCTTTTTCTTTTCTTCTTCAGTTCTACTTTATCATATTTCCTATGTTATGATTCTTTCTTTCTCTTTTCTTCTTTTTCCTTTTTCTTCTGTTCTTCCTCTACAACTTTTCAGGTTGCTTATTCCCTTTTCTTTTGCTTGATTTTTTCCATTCTTTTCTTTACTTCCTCCTTCTTCTTCATTTCTTCTTCTGCTTCTTTTTGGGCCACATCTTCCATTTTTCTCTTTTCTTTTTTGCTTCAGTGTCCTTTTGAAATACTTCATAATTTTTCCTCCACTCTCATAATTTGGATCTTTCCTTGTCCTCCTCCATTTTCCTCTTTGATTCTTACCATTCCTTTTTTTTTTCTTCCTCTACTTTTTTGTTAGATTCTTCTTGTTTTTGCTTCTCTCTTTGTTTGATTTTTTCATCTTCCTACATAGCCTTATTATATCTTTCTTATTCTTTTCTTGCCTCTTCTTTCTATCTTTCCTCTTCTGCCTCTTTTTCCTTGGCCAAAAGTAATTCAAACTCTTCCTTAGTTATCTTCCTTCTTTATTCGCCTTCTATGTGTAGTCTTTCTTTGCCCGGTTCATCTTGTACCCTGTTTAATACTTATTCAAAGGATAGGTCCCCTTGGAAAAGATCCTTTGAAATATCCACATCATGTGAAAAAACGTGTACCAACCCCATAGACTTAATATGATCCCTTACTGTAAATGTGTTGAACCTGCACATAATTGATCTAGCTAGGAATTGACATACATAGTTGTAGATAAAATATGAGAAAAGAGAAGCAAGAGAGAAAGAATGGAAGAATTCTCATTAACCAAATGAATGAATGATAATTTACACATGATATACTCTGTATAACTCAACTAATGTGCACTGGAGGAGAATCCAATGCACCATAGTGGTGGTCTAGAGTGATCTAGACACACACCATCAATTATGGGAATAAACCACCACCTAGTCTAGAATCTCAGTGATCCAAATTATTTTCAGCAAGAAATGAGAGTGGAGATTTAATAAAGAAATGCACAAAGATATCACAGATATTCAATAATATAACATAAATGTATCAGAGATGCAACCATAAACACAGATATACAGTAATATACGATTTCTATTAATGAAATAAATGTACAGAGACTGTAAAAATACAGAGTGAAAGACTTACTAGAATGGTGGTAGCTTATCTCTGAGAAGAGATGTGACGGCTACTCGCATTCACAAGAAGATGATTACAATAAGGCTCTGAAAGCCTTTTTACAATAAACAAGAATGCCAAAAACCCTATACATCCAAAAACCTAACCCTAGGAGATGAAGCGCCAAAAGTCATGTGGGCCCTGTTTGGGTAAGTTAGTACATTAACTTCCCAAGGTTGTAACTTTTGCATACGATCTCCGTTTTAGGCGTATGATATCCTGTTGGAAAGGTATCATCGAGGATATTCATTTTGAGGCCTCAATAATTCCTTGGACTATCATTGAGTTGGGACGATCCTGAAAAACCTTCATTTAGGCCCTCAAAATGGCCCCGGAAGTTAAAACCTACTAAAAATAGTAAATTGCCAAAATTGCCAGTAAATTGTTTTGAGCCAGTTGGAAAAGGTGGATGGCCACCGATATCCACCAGGATCACTCAGTGATCCGGATTATTTTCAGCATGAAATGAGAGCGGAGATATAATAAAGAAATGTATAGAGATATCTCAGATATCCAATAATATAACATAAATGTATCAGAGATGCAACCATAAACACAACGTTGCAGTAATACACAATTTTCTATTAATGAGAAAAAATGTACAAAGAATGTAAAAATACATAGTGAAGAATGATGGCAGCTTATCTCTGAGAAGAGATGTGACGGCTACTCGAATTCATAAGAACATGATCCCTACAATGAGGCTCCAAAGGCCTTTTTAACATAATTAAAATCCAAAACCCTAACCCTAGAAGATGAAAATCCAAAAGGTTTGCGGGCCCCAATGGGGGTAGTTGATACGTCAACTTCTCGGGGGTGTAACTTTTGCATACGATATCTATCTGGGGCACTCAATACACCATTGGAAAGGTCTAACCGAGAATAAATATTTTAGACTGACTTAAGTCAGTGCCTTTGGCAGTCACCTGGGCCCCAAATCCATAAAAAAATTTCTTAGGTCCTCAAAAGGACCCCATAAGTTTGGAACCCAAAAAACTCCCAAGATGAAAAAAAAAATTTCGAGCCCAAGGAATAGGCAGGTGGCCATTGATATCCACCTAGATCAATCCTCCCTCCTTAGGAAGAAATGGTCTCCATTGCATTGATTTCCTGGGGGAGAGGGGGAAGTGTTTTTTGAATCTAAATTTTGGTGATCTTATTGCCTTGCTGGGGATGTCACGCTGCTTGGTTTGTGGAAGGCTGTCATGAACCTATTGCTAGCAGGGTTGAATCTTTTCAACCAGTCAGGCTACATGAGATGTCTATGTGCAGAAGGAATCTAATTTGCACTTTGTTGCAGTCTTGTTGACCTGCTTCTGTTGGATAGAAGGTGCTTGGGCCGAGGCTGTAGTGGTTGCAATACCTCATGTTCCCCTTTTGAACAGATTATGAAGAAGCTAAATTTTGTAGTATGAGATACTACCTTGCGACACTATTTAGGTCGAACAATAGTTGGAACTACCTCTGGTATTTTGTAGAGATGACCCCCCAGAGAAATAATGACACTTGGGGTCGAGACTCATAAACAACATGGCGTTTCCAGATTTATGGATGGCCCAAGAGAACATCACAGAAATCCAGTGGGGAAACATCGCATAGTACCTCATCCTTGAAGGGTTGGATGCCATATGACAATCGATACTGCTGGCTGACACAAAGAGCTCGTCCCTGGCGAAGCCACCCGATCTTGTATGGTTGCGGGTGTGGTGTTTTTGACAATACCAACTGTTTGAAGACCTCTACTAAGATGAGGTTCTTCTGGCTTCTGCTATAAAAAAAAAATGGAGCGAGGTTCCCTTCACCCACATCCGTGAATGAAAAAGGCACTCCCCCTCTTCTGGATCTGATGGTTCTTCTAGTTGAATTGTTGCGATCATGACAATAACAGTGGGGTCTGCGTCAATGATCTGTCTTTTACCAGTATTTTCATAATCATATTATGAATCATGGTTTGGATCCTTGTCTTTGATCTTGGTCACTAATGACTGTTTTGAGCGACATTCATCGGTGTTTTTCTAGGGTATTTTGTGGAAATTGCACCATTTTCTGGAGTCCTTCTTTGTCTTCCCATGACCCTTCTTTTCCTATGGCTTGGACTGGTTTTCGAGAGACTTTTTGTTAGGGTCGTCTTTATCATACTTTGGTTGTTGCGGATTTGCAGACCCAAACTCTCATTTGTTCTAGTGCTTAAATTTCTGCTCGATTTTAACAACATATTGATAAGCAACACTGAGTGATGAGATGTCCAGAAAATTGATTTCAGTGTGGAAGTATCTATGTAGAGCCCCATGGTATTTTAGAACCAAATTTCATTCAGATTCTTTAATACCCAGCTTGGTGCACAAGGTATGGAAGGTATTGGTGAAATTTGTAACTGATTGGCCCCTCTCTTGCCGTAGTGTGGCCCATCTCATATACTAGTCCTCATATTTTCCAACAGGTTAATATTGTTCCTTTACCATGTCCACAAAAAAATCCCAAGTGGGATCGACCCCATATATTCCAGACTCTTTTGTTTAACTTTTCTCCCAGTAAGTTCCCCACCAATGTTTGGCATGGGGGAGAGATTTAAGGAGTGCGACGGTGATCTTTTCCTTGTCAGAAAAATAGTGAACAAAGAAATAACCTTCTAGAAGATTTAACCATTTGTCTAGGGCATCTGCATCTATCTGACCTTCAAATATGGGAATATCAAAATTAACCTGTACCTTGAAAGGAGAGGTTCTTCAAAAGTGGTTGTTTGATGAATATCCGTTTGTTGCTATCAACATACATTGAAATATGTGGGAAAAATTCTCCATCATTTTGTCCCTTTGTCGCATGAGAGCTTACTCAAGCAACAGATTGATAGAATCGTCTGCTCCATCTTTTTTATTTTCTTTCGCCATGGAGGGTTTCTTGGGTGTGCAAGAGCGATTGTCTTCAAGAGAGACAAGCTCAAGACCCAACTTTCTATACACAGACCTCGCCGGGGACATGCAGTGAAAAAAATGATCGAGAGCAGCCTGCTCTGATATCACTGATCCAGATTATTTTCGGCACAAAATGAGAGTAGAGATATAATAAAGAAATGTACAGATATATCTTGGATATACAATAATATAACATAAATGTATCATATATGCAACCATAAGCACAAAGATACAGTAATACACAATTTTCTATTAATGAGCGAAAATGTACAAAGACAGTAAAAATACAGAGTGAAAGACTCGCTAGAATGGTGGCAACTTATCTCTGAGAAGAAATGTGACGGCTACTCACATTTGCAAGAACATGATCCCTATAATGAGGCTCCAAATTCCTTTTTAACATAAGTAAAATCCAAAACCCTAACCCTGGAATATGAAAATCCAAAAGGTTTGCGGGCCATGATGGGGGTAGTTTATACATCAACTTCTCGGGGGTGTAACTTTGCATACTATCTCCATTTGGGGTGCTCGATACACCATTGGAAAGTTCTAACTGAGAAGAATGATTTTATATTGGCTTAGGTTAGTGCCTTAAAGAGTCACTTGGGCCCCAAATCCCCAAACAACGTCGTTTAGGGCCTCAAAATGACCCCAAAAGTTTGGAACCCAAAAAACTGCTGAAACACTGCCAAGATGGAAAACTATTTTTTGAGCCTGTGGAATAGGTGGGTGGCCATCGATATCCACTTGGATCACTCAGGAATTTATGGGAGTGAACTACCACCTAGTATGAGTTAACTAATCTCTCAGTCTTTAGTTAACTAACTGAAACAAAGGGAAGTGAGGAGGAGATCAGGGAATCATGAGTAATGCATTAGTCTGGTGATGATTTCAAGGATAATGTGGATTAGTTTGGTGATGATCCCAATGTTGCATGGTGATAATCCCAATGTAGCATCTAGACTCCACCTAACTGATCAAACTGAAGTGTGAATTGAAGATACTATTCTCCCTAAACTATAGGAGACTGGATAATGACTAATAAACATAGGGAAAACCTTAGGAAAATAAATATTAGGTGTATGTGAAGTACTCCAACACCCCTCGTGAACATCACTATGGTGAAAATAAAGAATGGGTTCCAAAAACGAGGCCATGTTAGGTACCCAAATGAAAAACATACATTGAAATAAATGAGGAAAGAGGCTAAACCTCATGGGAACCACCCCCACCCCCCAAAGAACAAAGTAAGAAAAAAGAAGAACCACTAGTTTCTAGGAAAATGTGTCCTTCACTCCAAGATGATTGCGTATAGAATGGAACTTTTTCTCAGTGAAGGTCTTGGTGAAGATGTCTACAATTTATTCTATTGAACGACAGAACTACAGGTCGATGATCCTCTCATGTGTAACATCCCCGACCACCCATGCTGGGGCCATGCTACTTGAGAAAACACTTTTATTCTCTGCTCAACATACTGTAACATACCCAACATCTAACTGAGCTATGCCACATAAGTTTTTTGAACTGCATGCAATTAAAACATATACATAAAGAACTCTTGCGAGACTTTATATATAAAACGTAAATAGAAAAATACATTATGTAAATGCATGGATTCATACTGAATAATAGTAAACATATACATGCAACATATACAAGCAATACACATAAATATAAACAAAGTTATAAACCACACATAAGATAAACCCATAAAAATACACACGTAAATAATAATGTAGCATGTAATTTATCACACAATTGACACTTATATTGGTAATAATATCATCAATTGTGTGCAAAACTTCCACGAACCTCCTAGCCTTAGACCACACTGCTCATCACTCTCAGCAGTGGGTCACCCGTGAGTTGGGGCTAAACTCCACCTGGGGATTCCTAACTAGAATGACTATATAAGACAATAGGAAAGACTCTGTCACATTTTCCAACTCAAACTAATAGCCTACAGTCCCTAATTCCCCACATGCCTATCCCACCCCAGGAAGTGTGCCCCTTCTTTGCTCAACATTCCTTCAATTGCCCCACTTCCTTTCCAGGCTTCAACAACAGGCCGAACATGAAGTCTCAGAGCCCTGTAGTTGTAGTTTAGCACATTCAGAAATCAATTCCCAACAACTCTCTCACCCAAAGATATTTCTCACGGGCCTTACAACCCACCTCTTCAATATCCCATGGGTCTGACAACCCACTTATTCAATCCATCTTACACGCTAACCAAGTACACATACATGTATGGTTATGGATACAGGTTCAGGTACAATGACAGGAAGGTATGAAGGATATCTCAATGAGTGTGTGAATGATGATGGAATGATTGAATGAATGAATGAATGATGGAAGGAATGAACTAAGTCCAAACAATATGTATGAATGTTCCCAACTTGACACTTGTCATGTTGGTAGCTACTTTTCCCCACTTGTCCCCAACCATAGAACTTAGGATAAAATAATTATCCATACTTTATACTTAAGAAATATTAATATAATATTCCTTTTTGGCTTAAGCTCCCTAGCTTAACCCCTTTTCCTTAAATTTTATCCCCCACTTTCCCTAACTAGTGGAGTTTAGTCCCCCTACTCTTTTATCATGGTCGGTCTATGCGCAACAGTGTATTTTATATTAATGATGAGACATATACAAAAATAGGCCCACTCGCCTTTAACATCTAGGATCTCAGGCATAATCATCACAAAATGGCTCACCAACCTATAAAACAAAGTATATACACAAAGTTTACCTAGCCTCAAAATCACACGCACTTAAGTTACTATGTGCAGTATCCTAGAATGTGCACACTTCATCATTTTACTGTGCAGTACATGCGCACACAATACCATGGAAGGTGCATACAAAAATGATGTCAACAACTCACCATCTTACATACATTTTTATTTACATTTACAATTGGGTTTGACCTAGGGGTATCACAATCCCCTCCCTTTATTTATGCACTATCCTCAATGCATTATGTACACATATACAACAAAAATTTCAAAAATCCTCAAAAATATGTGGGTATTCTGCCCGCATTGCATCCTCATGCTCCCAAGTAGCGTACTTAGGACCGTACTAGGTCCATTGGACCTTTACAATCCCTATGGCTCGATTCCAGAGCTGTTTGATTTTTTGGTCCAGAATGCATACCAGATGCACTTGGAAAGCGCCTTCTTGCTCCACCTGAATCACATTCCAATCAATAACATGATTAGCATCATGTGTGCATTTCTTTAGCAATGATACATGAAATAAATTATGAACAGACATAGATGCAGGCAATGCAATCATATAAGATACTGGACCAATCTTCTATAGGATTTCAAACAACCCATAATAGTGATCTGCCAACTTTGAACAATTTCCCAACTTTAGGGAATTTCTGTTGGCCTTCACTTTCAAGAATACATGGTCCCCAACTTTAAATTCCATGTGAGGTCTGCCTTTATCAACATAGATTTTCTTCCTGTCTTGGGCAGCCTTTAAATTTTGTTTTATTTTTAACATTTTCTCCTCCATTTCCCTGAGAAAATCTGGCCCAATCACTGCTCTATATGTTGGGTTATCCCAACTTACTGATGTATTTCACTTTCTGCCATAAAGTGCCTCAAATGGGCTCATATTTAGAGATGTTTGGTACCCATTGTTATAAGAAAAATCTACTAAGTGTAGGTGTTCCTCCCATTTTGATGGTTTATCGATCACATACATCCTCACCACATCCTCAATCACTTGATTCACCCTCTTTGTTTGTCCATCTGATTCTGTATGATAAGTTGTACTGAAATTCAAATTTGTTCCAAATCCATTAAATAATCCTTTCCAAAAATTTGAGGTAAACTTTGGATCTCTGTCAGACACAATTGTCTTGGGTATGCCATGTAATTGAGCAATTTATCTCATATAAACATCAACAATGTTGGCTTCCTTGTGAGTGAGATTAACTGGAATAAAATGGGCAGCTTTAGTAAGCTTATCCATCACTACCATGATAGAATCATGTTGCTTGTTTGTTCTGGGCAGTTTGGTGATGAAATCCATGGTTACAATTTACCATTTCCACTCAGGAATGGGTAATGGTTGTAGCAAACCAGTTGGGTGTCTATGATCAACTTTTACCTTTTGACATTCCAAACATTTGGCAATAAAATCAACAACTTCTTTCTTCATGCAAATCTGATTTGGAAACCTCTATAATTTTGTCTTTCAGATCTGATTGGTACATGCTAATGGTTGTAGCATGCAATTCATGCACTCTTTTGCTAAGTGCATCAACCACTTTGTTCCCTTTCCCCTTGATATGATTTATATCAAAGTCACATTCACTTAGAAATTCTAACCATTTTCTTTGCCTAGAGTTTAGAGTCGGTTGATCAAATAAATATTTCAGACCATTATGGTCTGTCCTCAGCTCAAACCTTTTCCCCATGAGGTAGTGTCTCCATTTCCTCAAGGCATGCACTATGTCTGCCAACTCTAAATCATGAATGGCATAGTGTCTTTCATGCTCCTTCAAATTCCTTGATTCATAACATACAACAAACCCATTTTTACTGAGGGCTCCACCAAGTCCTTCTTTACATGCATCTGTGCATATGATGAAGTATTCATTTGGGTCTGCAATCCTTAGTATTGGAGCACTTGTTAATAATTGTTTCAAGTGTTGGAAACTCTTTTCACAATCCAATGTCCAATGAAACTTCACACCCTTCTTTTGTAAGGAAGTGATTGGGTGTGAAATCTTTGAGAATCCTTCAATAAATATCCTATAGTAGTCTGCAAGGCCCATGAATGATCTGACCTTTGTCACATTCTTTGGCATTGACCATTCTCTAATGGTTTCTATCTTCTCAGGATCCACTGTTATCGCATCTTTTCAAATGATATGTCCCAAATAATGAATTTGCTTAAGATAAAATGAGCACTTGCTCAATTTGGCATACAACTGATGTTCCCTTAATACTTGCAACACCATCCTCAAATGATTATCATGATCTTCTTCTGATTTAGAATATATAAGTATGTCATCAAAAAAGACAATGACAAACTTGTCTAAATATTCTCGAAAAATACCATTCATTAAGCACATGAAAACAATTGGTGCATTTGACAACCTAAATTTCACCACTGTGAACTCATAATGACCATACCTTGTCCTGAAGGAGGTCTTGTTGATATATTCCTCTTTAATACTTACACTAGTACATATGAGCAAATTTACGATGGTTTTTCGTTGATATTGCCACACTTATCCGTCCCAATTTCGACGAAAGCCGAGATTTTTTTTCGTCGAAATAATTTCGTCTCTATATCCACAATCCAAGTGTGCATGGAAACATCGAAAAAATTGGATATCCATGTGTCACCACCTTCAATATCAGTTAAACCTATGCATCGTCGCAATTACGACGAACTATCGTCGCAATAACAACGAAGAAATGTGGCAATTACGACGAAACTTTGTCGCAATTGGGACGAAAAGTTATGCCAAGACAATAAATTACGACGCAGCTTTTGAATGTGTGATGAAAGTCTGTCGCAACTTGTGATGAAACGCTGTGGTAATATTGACGAGTGCAATATCTCAAAACCAAATTTACAATGCACATGCTGTATATGCGACGAATATTCGTGGCAAATTCCGATGAACTTGCGTCGATATTGTGACGATGACTTTAGGTTTTGAATTTTTTTTTACATGAAATATGGTATACCATATTGTATGCCATATTACAATGTAATATGGTAATGCCATATTACATTGTAATATGGAATTATTATTACATTGTAATATTGTAATATTGCATTACTATTACATTGTAATATTGTAATATTCTAATATATTGTAATATATATATATCCCCTACAAATAATCAAGGAACTAATCAACCAAATATTGTAAGCATGTGTTATCATGAAGTTGGATTAGAAGTAAGGATACCAATATGACAATATACACAAAGAA
>JZKD02S2070679.1:458839-469518 GCA_000966675.3 Picea glauca | reverse complement strand
CATCAATAAAAAATAACATACTAACCTTGCAAGTTCAAAATCCGAGCTATGTAGATCGAGAATTGGATTTGTTCAACCGGTGGGTGATGGAAAAAATAAATAGCTCAAACAAAAGTCAAGAACAGTGTCGTTATTGCCACGAAAGTTTGTCTCTATAGCGACGAAAATCCCAACTAAGTTAAATTAAGATTTTCGTCGATATTGCGACAAACTTTCATGGCAATAGCGACTAAAATCCCTCACTATTTAAAAAAAATATGAAACGAGTGGAAGCGTGGAAAATTTTCGTGGAATAATCCACCCATATGTAGTAGTGTTACCTGATGGTATCCTGACCTGAGATCTATCTTTGAAAATATTTTTGCATCCTTCAGTTGATCAAAGAGATCATCAATCCTTGGCAAAGGATACTTGTTCTTTACAGTCACTTTATTCAACTGTTTGAAATCAATTCACAATCTTAATGTCCAATCTTTCTTCTTCACAAAAAAAATCGGGGCACCCCAAGGTGACACACTTGGGCATATATACCCCTTCTTCAAAAGTTATTCAAGTTGCATTTGAAACTCCTTCAACTCTGGTGTACTCATTCTGTAAGGAGTCTTTGACATTGGAGCCACTCCTTATAGAAATCAATATCTCTCTTTGGGGGTAGTCCTGGTAATTTCTTGAACACATATTCAAAATCTCCCAGGACTGCATGATCTTGCAAATTTGGCACCTTATCTTTAGGTGTCTCTTCCATATGAGTTGCAAATATTTGACACCCTTGTATGTAACATTTATTCAACTCCAATGCTGAAATTTATCTGATGGTTATTTCCCTGGGAATTCCTTGCACTTTCTTTAGGATCCATTCCTCATCCAAGCAAGTAAATGCCTTATGAAATTCTAGGATAGGATGATGTTGGTCTAACCAATCCATCCCAATTAGAAAGTCATAGGAACCTAAAGGCAAGATGTTCAAATCTGCCCCTGTGTTCAGTCCATTCATGTCCATAAGACATGACTTAACCATCTCATTAACTTTTCTTTTGGCTCTGGTAGCCAGCTCCACCAACTAACATTTTCCATGATTGCTTCTTGGAAAATGCAAACTTTCCACCATCTTAGGATCTATATAACTATGACTAGCTCTTGAATCAATTAAAATAGCAATGGTTTGGTTGTTGATCATACCTTCCACTTCAATCATATGTGACTGATACTTTGCTTGTTTGGTGTCTAGGGATGCATAGATCCTTGGTGCATTTATTCCCATGTCCTCCATTGAACAATCCTCACTTTTTCACCTCTGTGAGGAAAATCTTTGAACATATGATCTCCCTTACAACCCCAACATTGAATAGGTGGCTGCCTTGGCCTTTCACCCCTTGTCTCAATGGTTCTGGGTTCTCTAGAAATTGGATGTCCCCGAAGATTATTTATGAATAATGGTGGCTTAGATCCCTTCTTCCTTTGATCCATATTGAATTTATTTTGTTATTCCCAAGATTTTTGGAAAGTTGGCCTTGATTTTTGTTGATCATATGGGCATTTATCTCGCCTTATGGTCTCATCCAATGTCTTGGGATCATCATAATGTATTTTGTCACTGATGAATGATGGCAATCCACTCAAATACCTCTGAATCTTAACTATCTCATCCTTTATGAAGGAAACACACTTCAACAATTCTAAAACCATTCTCTCATATTCATCTATGATCATACTCCCAAGCTTGAGTTCAAAGAACACTTTCATTTTATTGTCATAGTATCTCTTAGTCAAGTATTTCTTCTCAAAATACTTCTTGAATTGTCTCCAAGTAACACTTTTCTCTTTAATGTGGTTCACCTGCACAAGTTGATCCCACCACATGGATACCTTTCCCTTGAGTTTATAGATGGAAATTCTACCTTCTACATGAGAAGAATAATTATGCAATTGAACATACTTTCTCATAACCAACAACCATGTCTCTACATCTTCATCCTTCTTGTGCTCACCATCAAATGTAGGAGGTTTGATTTTGTTCATTTTGATGGAATATCCAACAATATTGAGAGGAGGGGGTGAATCAATATTGCCTACTTTTTCTTATTAATTCCTTCAATATTAAGAAAACAAATTAATTATTCAATTAAGAAATATATGATGAACAACAGACTCTTATGAACACAAGATTTATCATGGAACCCAGCAGGGAAAACACTAACTCTTTTCTATTAACTGCAAAATTCCTTTTCTTACAAGTTACATAGAAGAAATATATTCTTCCTTTTCGATCAGCACCAATTGATCAAGATTCACCCACACCCTTATTCACCAGAACCAACTGGTAGGAGGGTTTGACCCCCTGTTTAGTCAGCTATAAATGGCAAGGAAGCACCAACTCCCTTTGTTCACCAGCACAAACTTGTAGGAGGATAAAACCTCATATCTAGTTAGCTACAATTGACAAGGAAGCACCAACTCCCTTGCAGGATCCAACCTACCCTTGCACCACCCAACCACCCTTAATTTTAAAATGTAATTCAATATCTTCTTCTCTTCATTAACTTTGAGTCAAGCATCCATTAACACAAGCCCTATAATATTTGACCTTTCAACTTCGACTTGTTTTCTCTTGCTCCGCCCTTCCTCCCTTTATGTAGGTTATAACACGTATAACACTTCTCCTATATTTTCTGCTTGCATGGTCTTTTGGTTATCTGCAGAAAAACTTCATCTCTTGCTCTATGGCTTCTATCATTTAATCCTTAATGACTTTGTTGCATTCCAATAAAGGTCTTCTATAACATATACTGGATTGCATAACTGCTGCTCTGATTTCCTTTGTTCTTGATATTCAATAAGATATTGACAGGCCCATTAGAAAAAATAATTATTCTGCTTCAACTCTACTTCTGAGTTTATCTTCTTATCTAGACTGCAGAGACACCCCTTCTCATAACTCTTCCTCATTTATATAATCCTCAAAATGGTGTGAGTTTGAGATGCATTGTGTCCTTTTGTTTGGACCTTTGCACCTCTTCATTTAAATAAACTATAATCAATGTTTTATCATTTCTACTGTGAAGGATTTTCATAAATTGATCACATATGGATCAATTTCATCCTTTAAAATCGATCCTGAATCTATGCTTTTTTTCACAGAGACCAAATTCTGCAGAGGTGATTCCTTCAAACCATTACATGTGACTGAGAATTACAGAATCACGGGCTTACCAACTACAATGAAGTATTATAATTTCCTTTTAAAACTCTTATATCATATGACCAACAGTGGTGACCAGATGCTAGGCTAGACGAGTGCTTGAGGACTTATGTGAATCAACAATCATGATTTTAACCTCCTGAAATGGACGACTGTCGTAACTTCAGAACTTTTCCCTTCAAAATTTTTGGACTTGAAACCTTTCAAAACTTACGAATCAGATTTCCCAAAAAGATCAGACAGTTTACGTTTATTTCACAAAAATTGATCAATCGTCAGATTTGATTCTTACAAGTCTTAATTCGATGGCTGGGTCTTAATCAAGAATTGAGATGTATGGCCACAGATTACTTTGCGACTTCATATATTATACTTACGCTATCCTTCCACTATGTTTTGATCAATGGTTGAGAATGAAACCAAAGTATTCTTCAGATTGGATGACCCAAGTCCACTTCAGAACTTCGACATTTAGGACTTCGGAGGTTTCGAATAGATGCCGCTCCATTTTCCTTCAGAGTGATCACCTGTTGAGTAAGTCATACTATGGTGGAGACTTATTGTTGTCGGTTAAAACTTCCACTTACACTATCCTTCCACTATAGTAGATCGACGGATGAGAATGCTCCCGAAGTGTTTCTTTAGATTGGACGAACCATGTCTACTTCAGGATTTCATCCTTCGGGAGTTCAAAGATTTTGTCATTTGCTAGTGGTGAAACTCCCGATGTAAAAATCCCAGAGTGAAGTAACTTGTTTACATCACTTGATGATGTGTCACGAGTTGAGTAGCTGCCACGTGTCACTCAGATTCATGATTTTCATGTACCTAAAAAATTGATTTCAACTTGACACTTGTCATTCTCTGACTGTGCCACATGTCCTTGCTGACATGGACTGCTAACGTGGTCTGTCAAAGTTTCTTGCTGATGTGGTCTGTTGACGTATATCTCCCGATGTGAAACATATTCATCTCCTTGATCTAACAGTTAGAATAGTATCCAAAGGGTATCTCAGATTGACGACTAAGAGTGACTTCAGAATTTTGTCCTTCGGGACTTCGAGACTTTTGACATTTCTTGGTGGTGAAACTCCCGAAGTAATTCTCCCAGAGTGATGTAACTTATTGACATCACATGTTGACATGGCATGAGCCAATTTACTCTTAACACATGTCATCATCTGATTATTCCATGTGTACTTGATGACGTGGTCTACCATGTTTCCTTGCTGAGGTGATCTACTGACCAAAAAATCTTTTCCAACGGTCATCGTATATCCTCCAGATCTGATGGTCCTTATTCATTTCAAATTTCGGGACTTATGGTATTTTGACTTTTCAAGTTGCCAATTCTTCCGAAGTGATATTCCCGGAACAGTAACCTCCTTGCTACTTTTCACCCGAACTTAATTTTGTTCGTTGATCATGTTTTTAGATCAACGACTTGATCTTTCTATGTTACAATTTTTCCTTGGTTTAAATCCAACAGTCCTTCTTCTAGCTTATCCTGTCCTTCCACTTTAGAATGATCTGACAATTGATGAAAGTTTTCATAATTGTGATCTCAGATATTTTACCTCGCTTATCCTATCCTTCCACTTGATTTGATCTTGTTGGCATGTTTACAGGTAGGTGTGCTTGTCACTGATGGCAAGATCATAGTATGCAATGATGGAAAAATAGGGACAAGGTAAGCTCAGAAGGATTAGCGCAGAGTCACACGCAGTGCGTAGGTGTGCACTAGGGATGAGGTTAACTCATTGCTAAAGCTCAAGAGAGATAGCATACTCAGGATATTAGATGGATCAAAGGTCGAGGCCTTTGACACTTAGAAATTATTTCAAGTTAGGAGGATGTGTAAGCCTGGGAGGAGAAGCAACAATGATCATTGGATCCCATTGAGAATTCCTGATGAATGTCAGATATAAGCCCGAGGTCCAATCGATGTTAGATCCAGGGGAACCCGCACGTTCTTTAAAGAGCAAGGTGAAGCGGGGTTACAAACTCCTAAAAGCAGGAGGACAGTTTCAGATACTGGGAGTTGGAAGAGTCGAGACTCTTCATCATCAGGAGTCTCGAAATCACGAAATGTGAAATGCCAAAATCCCGAAAGAAGGAGGACAATTTTGGATACCGGGAGTTGGAAGAGTTGAGACTCTTCATCATCAGGAGTCCTGGAATCGCGAAATTAGAAATGCCAAAATCTCGAAAGCAGGAGGAAAGTTCTGGATACTGGGAGTTGGAAGAGTCGAGGCTCTTCATCATCGGGAGTCCTGAAATCATGAA
This sequence comes from Picea glauca, assembly GCA_000966675.3. Taxonomy (NCBI): domain Eukaryota; kingdom Viridiplantae; phylum Streptophyta; class Pinopsida; order Pinales; family Pinaceae; genus Picea; species Picea glauca. Next base: position 464,033 of record JZKD02S2070679.1, on the reverse strand, counting down.
ATGCAAAACGCCGAAATCCTGAAAGAAGGAGGATAGTTTCAGATACCGGGAGTTGGAAGTGTCAAAACACTTCAACACAGGAGTCCCGAAGTGCCGAAATGCAAAACGCCAAAAGTCCCAAAACAAGCACATCAACCGAAGTTTTGGATACCAGGAGATTGAGGAGTCAAGAGTCGAGACTGTTCAACATAGGAGTCCCGAAGTGACTAAATGAAAAACATCACAAATCCTAAAATAGGCACATCAACAAAGAGTTTTGTAGACTGGGAAATAACTCCATTTCAGAGTTTCGGATACTGGGAGATTGAGGAGTCAAGAGTCGAAACTCTTCAACACAGGAGTCCCAAAGTGTCGAAATGAAAAATGCCAAAAATCTTGAAACAGGCACATCAATCGTATTTTCGGGGATTGCGACTTGGAGAGTCGAGATGCCCTCCAACAGGAATTCGCAACATGTGAAATCCCGAAATGGAAAAATGATCGAAGCTAGTCCAGCTAAGCTCTTTTTTTTTGGAGTTTCAAGGATTGTGACATGGAGCATCAAGATAAATCTTGATCACAAGAATGTCGAACTGTCGAATGCTAAAATGCCGAAATGGAAAAATGTCGATGTAGCCAGTGGTCACCGCCGGTGGTCACATAAGTGGAAGGAGCTAGCATAGCTAGGCTCCATTTCAAGGTTCGGATTGTAACTTCTAGAAACCACTGATGGTTTCTGCCAGAGGACTCGAAGATACTTTTGTGTGATTTCCAGAGGAGGTGAGGAGTCTTAAGGAATCTGCTAGTGGAATGAAGACTGGTAATAGAGTCAATTGACAGATGGAAGAGCGTTGAAGCCTATAACTGCAATAGAGAGGTTGAGCTCGAATGTAACAGAGAATAAAAAGAGTCTGAACTGTTGGAGAGGTGAAGGAATCTCGTCATAATGCTCAGTGATGATGGACGCATGGGTTTAACTGCCAGAGAAGCTGAAGAGTTGCAATGATGATCACGTAGAGCACTCGACATGGGGAGAGTATGTAGAAGCATGGTGAGATAGCATGCACAAGGTGCATAGAGACTATATATATGCAGAACAAAGAAGAGATGAGTTTTGTTGTTGTTGAGAGGATTCAAGCGTGAAGAAGGAGGAGTGTGCAGCAGTTGAAATACAAAGAAGAGGAATGGTGCATTGAATGGAGATGGCGCATAGAGCATGAAAGGCAGAAGCACAGAAAGTGAAAGGATGTGTGCAACAAGACAGTGAGACAATAAAGGAAGGCTGAGGTGCTCTTGTAGAGAAAAATAGAAGATCATAAAGTGTAAGAAGATGCAGACAGAGAGACACTGATGTAGGAGAGTAGAGCAACATAGCAGAACAGTGATAAGCCTGGTAAGCCAATGATAAATATTGTATCACTGTGATAAATTTATATATAGAAAAATTTATATTTCAGGGTGGAAGGGAGGTGCTAGGTAGGATTGTTGTCCTTAGAGGTTCAAGTGGGTGCTTGAACACATGGAGGTGTAGCTTCCATCTGGTTGCAGCCAGAGAAACCAGGGTGGTGCAAGGGAGAACTGTAGTTCTCTGTTTTACAGGTTGGTGCCTGTGTGACTGGAAGTTGGTGCTTCCATCCATTTGGTGCTGGAACACTTAGGGAGTTGTTGCTTCCTTCTAGTGGGTGCTAGAGAAACCAGGGATTTGGTGCTTCCTTCTAGTGGGTGTTAGAGAATCCAGAGAGTTGGTTCTCTTAGCAAGTAGCAGCTTGCAAAACAGAGGTTGTAGCCTCATTATGAGTTGGTTCTCATAAGTATGATAATGTACAGAATGTAAAGATTACTTATCATATAAAGAAGAAGAGGTTTTTACCCTTTATGGGTTTCCTCATGAAACATTTATCTCTGTGTATCTCATATGTGTGAATGATGGTGAATGTTCTATTGCTTACTTCCCTACATTATTGTGATTGTCATTGAGTGCCCTATAAAGAATTTAAAATAAGCATAATTGTTTAAGCACGGTAAAATCTTATTCACACCCCCCCCCCCTCAGTTGTCCAACAATTGGTATCAGAGCTAGCCCCTTTTATCTAAGGGTAGATCCTAGAGCTTAAACATGTCAATCCATGAAGGAAATTCAACCAATAAGGCCCCTTTGTTCAATGTAACAAACTTTTCCTTCTTGAAAGTTAGAATGAGAACTTACATAATGGCTTTAGGTGCAAATGTCTGGGATGTGGTAGATACTGGTTATGTAAAGCCAGTTGTACTAGCTAATAAGGATGACAAACTAGAATTTAGCTTCAACGCTAAGGCTATGAATGTTATCTTGAGTGGGCTTGTAGAAGCAGAATACGTAAAAGTTATGCACCTAGGAACTACCAAAGAAATGTGGGACAAACGCATTAGCAGTTATGAAGGTAATGAGAAGGTAAAGGATGCCAAGCTTCAAATCTATAGACTATAGTTTGAATAGCTGAAGATGAAAGAAGATGAAACTGTTGGAAAATAATTTCTGAGAGTTGAAGAACTGGTAAATGCAATGAAAGCACTCGGTGAAAAAATTGAGGAACCTTCTTTAGTTCATAAAATTTTGAGATCTCTACCAGATAGGTTCAACCTGAAGGTCTCTTCTATAGAATAACTTACTGATCTAAAAAACTTGGAGTTTGATCAACTTCTAGGAACATTGACTACATATGAAATGAGAATAGTTAAATATAAACCCACCTCCAGAGAAGCATCATTTAAAGAAGACAAGAATGAGGATTCCAAGCTTGATGAAATTGAAGAAAAATTTGTGAAGAGACTGAAGAAGGGATCAAGAAAATACAAAGGTAAACTTTCTTTCAAATGTTTCAAATGTGGTAATATAGGTCATTTTGCAAATAAATGTCCTCACAATAGAAAGGATCAGACATATGATGATGAGGAGAAGCACAAACACATAAATTTATTTAAAGAGAATAATTTTAAGAAGAAAAGTCTTTGTGTAAACAATGATGATGATCCTTCAGATGATGAAGATAATGACTTCTCTATTGAAGATAAACTAAATGACTTCATACTTATGGCCAAAAAGGATTATGATAATAAAAACATAGGAAGTGAGGCTAATGAAGAAGAAGTTGTGGTTGATATGGAAGGAGAACTGATCAATGCACTGGAAGAGATTGACAAACTCAGAATTAAGAACAGAAAGCAAAAACAATTGCTGACACAGTTCGAGAAAGACAATAAATAGCCTAATGAAGAATTTTCCCTACTAAAAGTAGAATTAGAAGAGGCAAAGAAAATCGAGGACATTCTGAAACAATAGTTATCAGAAAAGAAGGTAAGATGTAAATCTTTGGAAGAAGAAGTAGTGAAAACTAGGAAAGAGTTGGATAAGTTTCAAGCCTTGTACCATCAGAATCTGTCAAGTATCAAAGTCTCAGAAGGATTAGCCACCATTATGAATCAACAAAGGAATCCAAAGCTGAAAACGGGTTTGCGTTATGAAGAGGGATCAAGTAGTGGTCAGCCAAGAAACAAAGAATCCATCAAGTTTGTCAAATCTACAACCAATGACAACAACAAACCTATAGAAACAAAGGAAGACAATCAGCTACCCAGGAGGAGTAAAGAAAAAGGTGCTAGGACTGAATCTGTAGAACAAATAAATAATGCACTCCCTACTCAAGGAAATCATCAACATGGAAGAAATCGACCTGTTCAAAGAAGACCACCATTTTCTAGGTACAAACGTTTTTTCTATGGATATTGTTTCTTTTGTTCTAACTTTGGTCGTAAAGCTGTAAACTGTTCTTTAAAATTAAATTATGAGCAATCAAGACATTCAAGGTATAGATATCTGCCACAAAAAAGAATGAGACAACCAAGTAACAAACCACCACATACTGCAAATCACTTGATGGATGGGAAAATGACACAGTTTAAGCATAACAATCGTTATGATCCTTTATTCGATGAACTAGAATGTTACATCTGTCATAACTATGGACATAAATCTATTGACTGTTGCTTAAGGAACTATGAACCAGATTTGAATTCCCTTATTGAAAATTTCAAGGTTTGGAAGGAGAAAGAAAGTGACAAGTGTGGATTAGTGTTGTCAGCTCAAAGACAAACAAAACCTTGGTATATAGACAGTGGATGCTCCAAACATATGACGAGATACAAAGGTAAGTTTCTATCTCTAAGTGAAAGAAAATCAGGAAACGTAACCTTCAGAAATGATGCTCCATGTAAAATAAAGGGTAAAGGGATGGTGAGTTTAAGTAATGGAAAAGGAAAATCCCAAGATGTTCTCCTTGTAGATGGGATGAAACATAATCTGCTCAGTGTAAGTTAAATGTGTGACAGAGGATGTGAAGTGGTGTTCACGTCCAAGGACTGCAAGATAAAGTATGCAAACTCAGGACAAGTGGTGGCCAAAGGCATAAGGACAAAAAATAATGTATATGTGCTGAAAGAAGATAGAGAAGAGTTTCATATAAGCAAACATGATGAAACATGGTTATGGCATAGGAGACTTGGACATCTAAACTTTGACCACTTAATCAAGCTCAAAAATCTTGAGGCAATAAAAGATCTTCCGAGAATATCAAAGCCCCAAGATTCTATGTGTAAACCCTGCCAAGTAGGAAAGGGAACCAGGACACAGTTTAAGTCCAAGAGCTCTACTTCAACAGAGAAACCACTCCAACTAGTTCATATGGATTTATGTGTACCATCAATACAGGAAGGCACAGGGAAAGAAAACTATTTCATGTTGATTATTGATCATTACTCCAGACTTACTTGGGTTTCCTTTCTCAAGGAAAAAGTTGAAGCATTTGAGAAGTTTAAAATATTTAAGGCTTTAACTGAGAATCAAACAGGCAAGAGGTTAAAGGCAGTAAGATCAGACAGAGGAGGAGAATTTATGTCAAGTGATTTCAAGGAATTCAGTGATACACATGGAATCAAGAGAGAATACACAATCCCAAGAACTCCACAACAAAATAGAGTAGTTGAGAGGCAAAACAGAACAGTGCAACAAATGGCCAGGTCAATGATGAATTAGAAGAACATTCGTCAAACCTACTGGGTAGAAGGAATACACACAACAATCCATGTTCTTAACAAATCCCACCTCAGACCACAAAGTGACAAGACACCTTATGAATTGTGGTATGGGAGACCTGCTTCAATCAAACACTTCAAAGTCTTT
>JZKD02S2070679.1:438610-456510 GCA_000966675.3 Picea glauca | reverse complement strand
TTGGAAGAGTCGTGACTCTTCATCATCAGGAGTCCCAGAATCACAAAATGTGAAATGCCGAAATCCTGAAAGCAGGAGGATAGTTCCGGATACCGGGAGTTGGAAGAGTTGAGACACTTCATCATTAGGAGTCCTAGAATCGTGCAATGTGAAACATCAAAATCCCAAAAGCAGGAGGACAGTATTGGATACTGGGAGTTGGAAGTGCCAAAACACTTCAACACAGGAGTCTCGAAGTGCCGAAATGTGAAACACCGAAAATCTCAAAATAGGCACATCAACCAGAGTTTCGGATACCAGGAGATTGAGGAGTCAAGAGTCGATACTCTTCAACATAGGAGTCCCGAAGTGCCGAAATACGAAACACCACAAATCTCGAAACAGGCACATCAATCAAGAGTTTCACAGACCGGGAAATAACTCCATTTTGGAGTTTCAGATATCGGGATATTGAGGAGTCAAGAGTCAAAACTCTTCAACATAGGAGTACCGAAGTGTCAAAATGTGAAACGTCGAAAATCCCGAAACAGGCACATCAATCGAAGTTTCAGGGATCGCGACTTGGAGAGTCGACATGCCTTGCAACAGGAATTCATGACATGCAAAATCGTGAAATGGCGAAAAGCAAAATGCCAAAATGATCGAAGCTAGTCCAGCTAAGCTCTTTTTTTTTGGAGTTTCAGGGATCGCGACATGGGGTGTCAAGATAACTCTTGATCACAGGAATGTCAAATTGTCGAATGCTAAAATGCTAAAATGGCGAAATGTCGATGTAGCCGGCGGTCACATAAGTGGAAGGAGATAGCATAGCTAGGCTCCATTTCAAGGTTCACACTATAACTGCTAGAAACCACTGATGGTTTCTGCCAGAGTACTCCAAGAGACTTCTGTGTGATTTCCATAGGATCTAAAGAGTCTCAAGGAATCTGCCAGTGGAATGAAGACTGGTAATAGAGGTGATTGATAGATGGAAGAGCATTGAAGCCTGTAACCGCAACAGAGAGGTTGAGCTCGACTGCAACAGAGAATACGAAGAGTCTCGACTGGTGGAGAGGCGAAGGAATCTCGGCATAATGCTTAGTGATGATGGACGCATGGGTTTAACTACCAGAGAAGATGAAGAGTTGTAATGATGATCAAGTAGAGCACTCGACATGGGGAGAGTATGCAGAAGCATGGAAAGATAGCATGCACAAGGTGCACATAGACTATATGTATGTAGAACAAATAAGAGATGAGTGTTGTTGTTGTTGAGAGGATTCAGGCGTGAAGAAGGAGGAGTGTGCAGTAGCTGAAATACAGAGAAGAGGAATGGTGCATTGAATGGAGATGGCACACAGAGCATAAAAGGTAGAAGCAAAGAAAGCGCAAGGATATGTGTAGCAAGACAGTGAGATAGTAAAGAAAGGCTGAGGTTCTCTTGTAGGGAAAAACAGAATATCAAAAAGCACAAGAAGATGCAGACAGAGAGACATTGATGCAGGATAACAGAGAAACATTTGAGAACAATGATAAGCTTGGTAAGCCACTGATAAATATTGTATCATTGTGATAAATTTATATATACCAAACTTTATATTTCAGGGTGGAAGGGAGGTGCTAGGGAGGACTCTTTTTCTCAAAGGTTCAAGTGGGTGCTTGAACACAAGGAGGTGTAGCTTCCATCTAGTTGCAGCCAGAGAAACTATGGTGGCAGGGTGGTGCAAGGGAGAACTGTAGTTCTCTATTTTACAGGTTGGTGCATGTGTGACTGGAATTTGGTGCTTCCATACAGTTGGTGTTGGAACACTTAGGGATTTGTTTCTTCCTTCTAGTGGGTGCTAGAGAAACCATGGAGTTGGTGCTTCCTTCTAGTCGATGCTAGAGAATCCAGAGAGTTGGTGCTCTCAAAAAGTAGCAGCTTGGAAAACAGAGGTTGTAGCCTCATTATGAGTTGATGCTCATAAGTACGATAATGTACAAAATGTAAAGATTACTTATCATATAAAGAAGAAGAGGTTTTTACCCTTTATGGGTTTCTTCATGAAACATCCGTCTTTGTGTATTTCATATGTGTGAATGATGGTGAATGTTCTATTGCTTACTTCCCTGCATTATTGTGATTGTCATTGAGTGCTTTGTAAAGAATTTAAAATAAGAATAATTGTTTAAGAATAGTAACAACTGATTCACCCCCCCCTCTCAGTTGTCCAATAGATCTAATGGTCAATGTGAACTCTTCGAAGAAGATTAACAGTCGACGATGATTGCAGAACCACAACTTGCAAGTAATTTAACTCGACACCCAAACTCCGCAATTTGAAGTTGTGCATTTTTGGTGAGTCAACCACAATCATGGATCTTTGAAGTTGTAAGATATGATGGTCTTGAGTAATTGAGGGATTGGAAATAACATGGTGTTTAATACTTATTATGATCTCCACAATATATCCTTATCATTGATCTGGCGATTGCTCATCCGAAGGTCACGACTTAATCTGACTTAATATGATCGTTTGTTGGATCAACCAAAGTCGTAGATGTTTGAGTTTATGATATCTTACGATCTAGACTGATTGCGGTATTGTAACTAGCAAATAGTTTAATTCTTCTTTCGCTCTCCATAATTCATCCATGTCGTTGATCTGACGATTGTGCATCAATGGTCTTGATTTGATCTGAGTTTCATTGTGCCATACCTACTGAGTTTCAATGCACCATATCTTCTGAGATTTGATATTCATTTGTTAACTCTCCTAAGATTTAATCTCTGCATATCGTCCAACTGTTTGACATCAGTCATTATATATTTTTGACTAGTCCTCCAACTATTCTTCTGAGATTCATTGTGCCATCTCTTCTAAGCTTTGATCTTCATTCGCTAACCCTCTTTGTATTTTATCTCAACTTATCATCACATCAATGATATCGATTGTTGACATCAATGAAACTATGTCCAACAATCTCCCCCTTTGTCATTGATGGCAACACACCAACTTCATACACAATATCCCCCTATGGTGATGTTTCTATCCTCTGAAGTTACTCCCCCCCCTTTGAAATAAATGTCAAAGGGTTTCTCCTCTTATGATATGTCTGTCTATATTCTATTGATTAGTATCTGAACTTTGGTAATTCCCCCTACAATTATTCTCTTCCTGCCAAAACTGAATGACTCCCCCTGTCAGTCTGCTCTCTTTGCCTTAGACAGTTCTCCCCCTTTGTTCCTAAAAAGGGTAGCTCTTATTGACAAGGTCCATCCTCTTGTTATCTCTACAGGATGTCATGTATAACATTTTGTACATCATAATTCTCCTACTGTGGATACTATCGTCTTACTGAATGCAACGCAATTGTAAGTCATATTCTTCAAACAACCCTTGGTTCTGTCCATCGATTCTCATCGATCTCTAACTAGGATACCAATTGTTTTTATATCATCCACTTTGATGTATGCACTCTCAACAATATTATGTAACCTAAGCTTGTATCATATGTATGCTTTATAGGTAGAAGCATATCCAATAAGGATACCTTCATCATATTTGGCATCAAATGTTTTGAGATTCTTATCAAGCCTTTTGATGCAACACTTAGTTCCAAAGACCTTGAAATATTTACCGATAGAGCTCTTCCAAACCATAGTTCATAAGGAGTCTTATTACTATTAATCCTGAGATGACCTTTGTTCAATATGTATACTATTTTTCTTACATCATCCCTCCAATATCCATCAGATAATTTTGCTTCATTGAGCATAGTCCTTGCAGCTTCCTGTACAAAGATTTTTTTATTTTTTTATTTTGAGGAGTTTTAGTGTACCATTAAAATGAGATTGAAAGATTTTTGAGATAATCATCACTCAATTATTCTTGTTATTCTATTGTTGGAGATTCAACATCAATGCCACTATTATGTGCATCAGAAGCTTCTTTATCCTTAACTTGAGAATTTTCACCCATCGATCTCCTATTATTAACTTCATCAATTTCAGGAGCAATATTTTCATTATCTTTATTGTTTGGTACTTAAAATTTTATTTTCCATATATTATTTACTCTTCTTGTCATATTGTGTGAACCATTTCTTATTGAATTTCTTTTTGAGTTCCAACAGTCATGTGATTTGTGGCCATATCCATCACAACTATAACATCTCATAGTGTAGCAATGTGTAGCAATATGTCCAACAAGATTGCAGTTCCAACATCTTATATTGTTGTTGAACCTACCAATTTGTTTTCTTCCATGATGCTTACAATCCAAGTCTTTACAACCATACTCATTACAAGAAAAACAATAACCATTAAAAACACTCTCATAATTCCTTTGATTCATCCATGAATGTGTCTTTCTTCTAAACTTACTTTGAGGTGTATGAGTAGCTTCAAGATGTCTTCCTTGATCTGATCTTCTAAATGTTGTAATGTTGCTTTCATTATTTGAACATGAAGAACCTGCATCATACTTGCTTTCCCTTTTTATAAAAGAAATACTTGCATCAGACCTGTCTTCACTCTTTACAAATGAAGGGCTTGCATCAGGTTTCTTGGGATTACTAATTTATTCCTTATTGTAGCCAAGACTGGTTTTGTCATTTGGTGATCTCTGACTATCCAAGATCTCATCTAAGATCATAGAGTTATTCAAGAACTTGACTTCGGTGTTTTACTTCTCAACCTTATTTCTAAGATTCACAGCTCTGCTTCCAACTTATGGCATGATTCTTCCCTTTTGTTCATCTGCTTCCTCACTAACTCCTCTCTTCTTTTAGTTTCTTCAAGTTGGGTCTTCAGATTGACATTGATTTCTCTTAGTTCTTTTACATCTAAAAGGATTTGGCTAAATTCATCATCTTCCTTCTTTTCTTCTTTTACTTGAGTGATTTCATTCTTTAATTTCTTAATCTCCTCTTCTTTTTCTTCTTGCTGAATATTTTTCTCAGATATGATCTTTTTCATTGTCTTTGAGAATTTCCTTTATTTCCAAGAAATGCTTTTGACCCTTTTCAAAATTTTTTTTAGTGTAGTGATGGAAAAAACTATAGTCTGAATAATCATGGTCATAGTGGTATTCATAAAGACTCCAATCAACTTTTTGTTTGACCTTAGATAGTTCTTCTTCTACTTCTTTCATGGGATAGATGCTAACATAACACTATTCTATTGTATCTAAATCTTCTTCTTTATTTGCAGGGGATATTTTAATATCAACATTATTGCAATTGAAAGATTGTGAAGAGTCTTTACCTTTATTGATGACTGAGTCTTCCTCTTTATCCTTGATAGGAATGTCTTCTGTGTATTATCTTTTGATTTTATACATCTTCATGGGAGGAAGAGCATTTTGTTTGGAGGTATCATCACAAGACATGTCATCTTCAACATCAATCTGAGTAATAGGACTTGAACCTTTAATTATGTGTACTTGTTCATATTCAAGGCCAAATTCATTTGAAGGAATTTTTTGTAGACTGAGAAATTTATCAAGGGCTTTAGTCCCTTTCTTGAATTTTTCAATAGTCTTAAGTTGATCCTTTAGTTGTTTACACCTATGTTTATATTTTCTCAGATCATTCAAAGAAAACTCAAGCTCAGCTTCAAGAGTGACTTTTTCTTCAATGTCTGAGTATTCTTCAAAAGAATCTTCATCACTAGAATTGTTGTAGATTCAATTTTGTTCTGATTGAAATGCTTCATTAGACTTTTCTTCTGAGTAGAGGTCTTTCATCTTGTCCCAAATTTCCTTTGCAGAATTACATTCAACTATCTTCTCTTTGACATCATCAGGTAATACATCAAGGATTGTATTCATTTCCATTGAGTTACTTTTCTTGGATTTATTTTGAGCTGGAATACTTACTCTGCTTGGTGGGAAGTAATCAATGATTACTAAATTCCATACATCATGTCCCAATGCCTTCAGCTGAATTTCCATTCTTTTACTCCAAAATATGTATTCTACTTTTCCAGGTATTGGAGTTCAATTCTCAGTGTAAATATTTTGTCCATCCATGTGTGATTAATTTGATATTCCTTTTAGTTTGTTATATTGTTCTTAAGGAAACCTTGCTCTAATACCAATTGATAGAATACCCAACAATACTAAGAGGGGGGGTGAATCAGTATTGCCTATTTTTTCTTATTAATTCCTTCAATATTAATCACACACATCAATTATTCAATTAAGCAATATATGATGAACAACAGACCCTTATGAACACAAGATTTATCGTGGAACCCAACAGGGAAAACCACCAACTTTTTTCTATTAACTGCAAAATTCCTTTTCTTACAAGTTACATAGAAGGAAGATATTCTTCCTTTTCAATCAACACCAACTAATCAAGATGCACCCACACTGATCCAAAAACAAAGGTATTACTGATAAATTGCAAGTTAGTTTAATGTACTTTTTGCATAAGATCGTTAAGAATGTGAAATACATAAACTTGTTATCTTGTTTGTGGAATATCAAATGTGACTTTTACTTGATTCCTATTAGTGTATAAAGAGATCAAACATTAATATTCATGCTGAAAATGAAGAGAATAGAACAACAAAATAGAAAGAGAAATAGAGACAAGAGGTTGATAACAAAGTTCACCAATCGTTGGCTACATCTCTGGGCCCGCTTCCAAGTGGAGGACCTCTTTATTGCTCTTTAAAAATGCTCAAAGTTCTCTTACAATGATCTTTGTTGTTACATTACATGCTTCATGTCTTCTATGCAAGACCTCCTTGCTTAGATTCATGCATGCACCATCAAATCCTCTCAACAACATGAGAAAAATGCCTCTCAAAACATGAGAAAAGACCAAAAATTACAAATTGCTCCTTCAAAACCCTGCATCAAAAAGTCTCCTACAAGCTTCAAAAAGCCTGGTTCTTATAGTTTTCAAGGCTTAGATGAGGAATCCCAACTTCCCTCAAGATCTGGCCTCTTTCTGGGATCAAAATCCCCCTTCAAATGGCCTAAAATCCTCAAAAACACCAATTCTGGACCAAAACTTTAATAAAAAAACCACGCTGTAACAAAAATTTGACAAATACACAGAGTAGCCCCTTTGGTCTAGGCACGCACCCCCTAGAATTGGTCATATGCAAACCATATGGCCAAACACTAGCCCAAAGGGCTAAGCACTGGCCTTGGATAAGCTCCAGCCCCTGGTCTTTGGGCGCGTTCCATGGGACCTCCATTTTAACAAAAAAATATACTCCACGCGCTTATGAAGGGGATAACCCCTGGTTTCATGGGCATGTACATAGAACCTTCTGTCGGATACCATGTAACCTCCTTTTTAAAATTCACACTGGTGGTTTTCATTGCATATCATAACCATGGGCTGGGGCTTAGCCCCAACCCCTTTTCCGCCATATTACAACATTCACTTTAAATAAATATTTTGTGGCTTGAATAAACAAGAAACATACATGGTGTGTTGGTAATAGGACTCTTTCCAAAGCGCTTGGCTTGGCCATAGGTCATGGGTTCAAAACCCATGGACCCCAACTAATTTTTGTAAGTTTCCACTTAGACTCTGAATTTGTGCCACATGGCTACCCATGCTTGGGCCACATGGCACCATCTCATTTGACCAAACTTTGCCACATGTCCAACTCTGATTGGATCTGCCATCCACATCTGCCCAATGAACTGCTACCACTTGTCACACTGCCATTGGTCTAAGTCTTCCTCATGAGGTGTCATTGGTGATGTCATGTTGTCGTCATGATGACATCAACATTGACTTTTTGGACACTTGACCTTTGAATTTTTACCTGTTTGGGTTTTCGATCAGAACACGATAACTTTCACATACAAAGCCTGTTTGAGGAAGTAAATATACTACTGGAATCAGCGTGACGAGATGGTCTCAATGGAATTGGTTTCATCTAATTATGAGAACTTTGATTTTTGAGCATTTTCTGAGCCTGGAGAGCCTCCTAGATCATTCCTCCCCACTTTGGAAGCTTTTGGACCACCAAAAGTCTGCTTTTACTCAGGTAAGAAGTGAGGGTACTGCCTCCCCACTTTTTCCTATATCATCCATCCTCTCTGTTGGGATAATGATCACCTGACTAATCACAACAAACATGAAAACTGAGATAGCATTGTTTATCAAAGTAATTATTTTATTTATTGCACAATCATCTACATTCTTTGTCGCACTTTGCAGCCATACACCACTGAACAATAGAAAACTAATCAACAATACTGAGTATGCAAATGAAAATGACAAAACATGCTTCCTCTTTTGAACAAGAACAGTAATCAAATTATGCAGTCGAACCTCATGCTATGACCCTGGTGACATTTCATGACTGTTAGAAACACACTGAACCATCTCATGTTTAGCATAAAAAATTTCATGTTTTGTTACAGACATAAGTGTTAAACTTTTTCTTGCATTTACCATTCTTTTTAACTGCCCTGTAACTGCAAAGGACCTATCATTTTTCATGTGATGAGCACGAACAATGTAATCCTTCCCATCTTTCTTGAAGCAATACTTATCTTCCTCCCTATAGAATATGGCTTTCCTATCATAAAGGTATGGGCTTCCCAATACAATTCCACATATGTCCAGTAGCACTATATCAAGCACTACTTCATCAACATAATTAGAAGTGATTGCAAACTTGATTTTACATTGCTTGGTTACTTGTAAATTGTTATCACCACAGATCCATCCCAATGGATATGGTTTAGGATGTGACTTAGTTTCAAGTCCCAAGTTATTCACAACATCTTCACTGATTAGATTGGCTTGTGATCCACTGTCTAAAAGAGTATCAACTTTGACATTATGTGTTATAACCCTTATGTGGAAAAGTTCATTCCTTTTACACTCATCATTTACATCAACTGAACTAGAAGAGCTAGAACTTGCAACAAAACTTATACCTCGGATTCCCATAGCTACAACCTGTGTCTCATCACCAACATCTGATCCAAGATCCACTTGAATTGTCACAGCTGTGGTATTCTTCCTTTCATGGTTGAAAAAATTCTTTGGCTTCAAGTCAGGATGTAAGACCCAACAACGATCTTTATCATGGCCTACTTTCTTGCAATGCTTGCAAGTAGGCTTCTCCTTTCTTGTTGTGTCTGTCTTCTTCTCTTTCCTTTTCCCTGCATCCTTTCTTTGCCAAGTATCTGTATAAACACTATCACCAAGATTCCCTTTGCTAGATTCAATGTGAATGGCTTGTACACACTTCATCAAAGTTAGAAGGATTTAGCATAAGAATAGTGTGCTTAAGATAATAATGTAAACCACCAATATATTTTAGGAGTGTCTCTTGTGTATATAATGGAATACCCAAATTTAAATCTTTCTTATGAAATATCTGAGTATATTCTTGTACACTTTGACCTTTTGATTGCCTTAAACATTTCCAATTCATCATTTCTTGTTGCATGTAAGCTAAAGGGTAAAACTGTCGTTTTAATGCAATAACAAAATCATTCCAGGAAGAGATTGTTTTACCACTTTTCTTAAGATCATCTCTAGTTCTGCTTTCCCACCATATGAGAGCTATGCCTCCCAATTTGAGACTTGCTAGTTGGATCTTAGTTTCATCATCAACAATCTTTTGTATCCTACAATAGACTTCTATTTGTCTCACCCAATTATCTATCTTTTCTGCATCTAATTCACCATCATAAGTGGGTAATTGAAACTTTACATCTAACTTTAATAATGGCATATAAGAAGAATGATGAGTTTTTTGCTTATCCTTGGAGGAATGTACACTTGCTTCATTATTAGATGATGAGGATGAAGGAGGAGAAGGTTCCTAAGGTCCACCACCTCCAACTCCTCCTTTTTCTCTTACCAAAGATTCACCTTCTTCATTGCCTCAAATCCTTCGTTGCCCTCTTTCATGATAAAGCTCCTCTACCATGGCTTGCATCAATTTAAAGGCCTATAAGAAATCATCTTCAGTTTTGTAGGGAACCAACTTCCGTGGCGAAGACATCTCTTGCTTATGCAGTCACCTTTGAATCTCTGTGTTAAGAGCCTTAAGTTGGCCTTCTCCTCGCTTGAGTTTTTCTTTGGTGAGCATCCAATGCTTGCAATTCCTGTCAAAACTTCACAACCAAATGCTCTGATACCATAAACTTGATCCAAAAATGAAGGTATTATTGATAAATCGCAAGTTATTTTAATGTACTTTTTGCATCGGATCCTTAAGAATGCGAAATACATAAACTTGTTATCTTGTTTGTGGAATATCAAATGTGACTTTTACTTGATGCTTATTAGTGTATAAAGAGATAAGCCATTAATATTCATGTTGCAAATGAAGAGAATAGAACAACAAAATAGAAAGACAAATAGAGACAAGAGGTTGATAACGGAGTTCACCAATCGTTGGCTACGTCTCTAGGCCCTCTTCCAAGTGGAGGACCTCTTTATTGCTCTTTAAAAATGCTCAAAGTTCTCTTACAATGTTGTTTGTTGTTACATTACATGCTTCATGTCTTCTTTGAAAGACCTCCTTGCTCAGATTCATGCATGCAGCATCAAATCCTCTCAACAACATGAGAAAAATGCCTCTCAAAACATGAGAAAAGACCAAAAATTACAAACTGCTCCTTCAAAACCCTGCATCAAAAAGTCTCCTACAAGCTTCAAAAAGCCTGGTTCTTATAGTTTTCAAGTCTCAGATGAGGAATCCCAACTTCCCTCAAGATCTGGCCTCTTTTTGGGATCAAATCCCCCTTCAAATGGCCTAAAATCCTCAAAAACACCAATTCTGGACCAAAACTTTAATAAAAAAACCACTCTGTAACAAAAAATTGACAAATACACAGAGTAGCCCCTTTGGGCTAGGTGCGTGCCCCCTAGAATTGGTTATATGCAACCCATATGGCCAAGAACTAGCCCAAAGAGCTAAGTGTTGGCCTTGGATAAGCTCCAACCCCTGGTCTTTGGGTGCGCTCCATGGGACCTCCGTTTTAACAAAAAAATATTCTTTGCGCGCTTATGAAGGGGATAGCCCCTAGTTTCATGGGCATGTACATAGAACCTTTGGACGGATACCATGTAACCTCCTTTTTAAAATACGCACCGGTGGTTTTCATTGCATATCATAACCATGGATTGGGGCTTAGCCCCAACCCCTTTTCCACCATATTACAACATTCACTTTAAATAAATATTTTGTGGCTTGAACAAACAAGGAACATACATGGTGCACTGGTAATAGGACTCTTTCCAAAGCGCTTGGCTTGGCCATAGGTCGTGGGTTCAAAACCCATGGACCCCAACTAATTTTTGTAACTTGCCACTTAGACTCTGGCTAGGTGCCACGTGGTTGCCCATGCCTGGGCCACGTGGCACCACACACCCTTGTTCACCAGCACCAATTGGTAGGAGGGTTCGACCCCTTGTTTAGTTAGCTATAACTGACAAGGAAGCACCAACTCCCTTTGTTCACTAGCACCAACTAGTAGGAGGCTACAAATTCCTATTTAGTCAGCTACAACTAGCAAGGAAGCATTGACTCCCCTGCAGGATCCAAGCTTCCCTTGCATCACCCAACCACCCTTAATTTTACAATGTAATTCAAGATCTTCTACTCTTCATTGACTTTGAGTAAAGCATCCATTAACACAAGCCCTATCATATTTGACCTTTCAACTTCGACTTGTTTTCCCTTAGTCCACCTTTCCTCCCTTTATGCAGGTTATAACACGTATAACACTTCTCCTGCATTTTCTTCTTGCATGGTCTTCTGATTATCTATAGAAAAAATTCATCTCTTGATATTTGGCTTCTTTCATTTAATCTTTAATGACTCTGCTACAGTCCAATAAAGGTCTTCTATAACATATACTGGATTGCATAACTGTTGCTCTGAATTCCATTGTTCTTAATCTTCAATAAGATATTGATAGGCCCATTATAACAAACAATTATTCTACTTCAACTCTACTTCTAATTTTATCTTCTTATCTGGACTGCAGAGACACTCCTTATCATAACTCTTCCTTGTTTATATAATCCTCAAAACGGTGTGAGTTTGAGATGCAATGTGTCCTTTTGTTTGGACCGTCGCACCTCTTCATTTAACTAAACTATAATCATCGTTTTATCATTTCTACCATGAAGGATTTTCATAAATTGATCACATATGGATCAATTTCATCCTTTAAACTCGATCCCAAATCTCTGCTTTTTTCACAGAGACCGAATTTTGAAGAGGAGCTTCCTTTAAACCATTACATGTGACTGAGTGTTACAGAACCATGGGCTTACCAACTACAATGACGTATTATAATTTTCTTTTAAAACTTTTATATCATATGACCAATAGCAATGACCAGATGCTAGGCCAGACAAGCGCTTGAGCACTTATGTGAATCAACAGTCATGAATTTAACCTCTTGAAATGGATGAATGTTGTAACTTCGACACTTCTCCCTCCAAAACTTTTGGACTTGAAACCTTTCAAAACTTCCGAATCAGATTTCCCGAATAGATTGTACGGTTTACGTTTATTTAGCAGAAAATGATCAATTGTCAGATTTGATTCTTACAAGGCTTAATCCGATGGCTGGGTATTATTCAAGCATTGAGATTGATGGCCATAGATTACTTTGTGACTTCATCTATTATACTTACACTATCCTTCCACTGTGTTTTGATCAACATTTGAGAATGAAACTGAAGTATTCTTCAGATCATATGACCCATGTCCACTTCAGGACTTCAACATTTGGGACTTTAGAGGTTTGGAATAGACGTCACTCCATTTTCCTCCGGAGTGATCACTTGCTGAGTAAGTCATAATACGGTGGGGATCGCTTGCTATCGGTTAACACTTCCACTTACACTATCCTTCCACTGTAGTATATCAACGGATGAGAATGCTCCCAAAGTGTTTCTTTAGATCAGACAAACCATGTCTACTTCGGGATTTTTTCCTTTGGGACTTCAGAGATTTTGTTATTTGCTAGTGGTGAAAATCCTGAAGTAAAACTCCCGGATTGACATAAATTACTTACGTCACTTGATGACATGTCACAAGATGATTATCTGCCACATGTCACTCAGATTCATGATTTGAATGTACCTGAAATATTGATTTCAACTTGACACTTGTCATTCTCTGACTGTGCCATCTATCCTTGCTGACATGGTGTGTCATAGTTTCTTGTTGACGTGGTCTGTCGACATAGATCTCCCGATGTGACACATATTCATCTCCTTGATCTAATGGTTAGAATAGTATCCGAAGGGTATCTTAGATTGATGACTGAGAGTGACTTCAGAACTTCATCCTTCGATACTTTGGTAATTTTGACATTTCTTGGTGGTGGAACTCTCAAAGCGACGTAACTTATTGACGTCATGTGTTGACATGGAATGAGACAATTTACTCTTGACACATGTCATCATCTAATTATGCCATGTGTACTTGTTAACGTGGTCTACCACGTGTCCTTTCTGAGGTGATCTGATGACCAACAATCATGATCCAATGGTCATCATATATCCTCCAGATCTGATGGTCCTTGTTCATTTTAGATTTTGGGACTTCAGGTATTTCAACTTTTCAAGTTTCAAATTCTTTCGAAGTGATATTCCCCGAACAGTAACCTCCTCGCTACTTTTAACCCGAACTTAATGTTGTTCGTTGATCATGTTTTTAGATCAACAATTCGATCTTTCTATGATGCATTTTTGCCTTGGTTTAAATCCAAAGGTCCTTCTTCTAGCTTATCCTGTCCTTCCACTTTAGAATGATCTAATGGCTGACGAAAGTTCACATAATTGTGATCTCAGATATTTTACCTCGTTTATCCTATCCTTCCACTTGATTTTATCTAACGGTCGATGTGGACTCTTCGAAGAAGATTAACAGTCGGTGATTATTGTGGAACCACAAATTGTGAGTGATTTAACTCGACACCCAAACTCTACAATTTGAAGTTGTGCGTTGTTGGTGAGTCAACCACAATATTCGATATTTGAAGCTGTAAGATCTGACGGTCCTGACTAATTGAAAGATTGGAAATAGCATGATGTTTAATACTTATTATGATCTCCGCAATCTATCCATGTTGTTGATATGGATATTGTGCATTCGATGGTCACGACTTAATCTGATCATTTTTTGGATCAACTACAGTCGTAGATGTTTGAGTTTATGAGATCTGGCGATCTAGAATGATTGCGGGATTATAACTAGCGAGTATTTTAATTCTTATTTCCCTCTCCACAATTCATCCCTGTCATTGATCTGGGGATTACACATCAACGATATTGATTTGATGTGAGTTTCATTGTGCCATACCTATTGAGTTTCAACATGCCATCTCTTCTGAGATTTGATCTTCATTCGTTAACTCTCCTGAGATTTAATATTTGCATATCGTCCAACTGTTTGACATCAGTCATTATATACTATTGACTAGTCCTCCAATGATTCTTCTGAAATTCATTGCACAATCTCTTCTGAGCTTTGATATTCATTCGCTAACACTCTTGAGATTTTATCTCAACTTATCATCACATCAGTGATATCTACTTTTGACATCAATGACACTATGTCCAACACATTTCTCCTTGTAGCTCATCCACCCCATACATATTATGCTTCCTAACATTGGATGGACTTGAGTTGTTGTGTTCTCTCTTATTGGAATGCTTCAAGGAGTGATGGCGATGTCTGCTAACACTTCTTGTTCTTCTTTTCTTATAAGGGGACCTTTGACTTCCTGATTTTCTTGAGCCACTCTCCTTATCCAATTTATTTTATATTATGTTCAAGCTCTGCATTAAATTCATGTTGAAGTCCTCTTGCTACTCCTCGAATCTCATAAGCTTTTCATTATCAACTTTATGGCTTTGGACATCCTTCTGTAAATTTCTAATGGTCTCTACCATGTTCATGTTTTCATCCCTTCCTTCTCCATGTCCATTGGAGTTTGTTCCTTCAATGCCCAAATGGACATCCATCCCTCTGATATCATCTTCCTATATGTAAGTCCCCTATGCATCTTCCATTACTATGGAATTTGTGTTGATCCTGATATCATCTAGTTGTTAACTCTGCAAAATGTGCAACCAACAAAACTTTGTCAGGCTAACTGTTTCAACAATTTCATGAAAATATGAACCATTTTGGTTCAATAATATATCATATTTATTTCTTATGATTTCCTAGAAAATTGAATGCTCAAATAAATTTTCTTGGTGAATATTTATATTCTACTGTCTGATACATTTTCAATGCCTACTTCCATGCTCAATTTCGAGTCTTGAGCAGAAAGTTATGGTTATTTGAAAATTGCCCATTAATTTTTCTGTTCAGACTTCAACTGGGCACAAATCTACACTGTAATTATTTATTTTTGCACTTAATCCATTGTATTTTCATAGGATATCAATTGGGTTTCTTCATATACATATTTTGGAAACTCTTTCCAAGTTTCACCTTTTTATGGGTTTCGGGCTACTAGTTACAAGTTGCTGAAGTTCTAGGCCAATTCGTGTTTTTGGTCTGGAATGCTACAGGTAATTTATTTGTCATATTAAACTTTTTTAACATGCCCAAAAATTTAATTCATCTCTAGGAATGTCTTCTATGGTTCAATATATTTCCATTGACTTCTCATGCGCCTCAATCTGATTCCAGAGTAGAAAGTTATGGCTCTTTGAAGTTAGTTGGGTCTTAAAATTTACCCTCCACTATTTGTGTTGTAACTTTCTCATAAAAGCTCCGTTTGACGAATGGTTTACACCATTAGAAATTTATTTTTGGGCTCTTTTATTTGATATGAAGAGATGAGTAGCTAATAACGTTGTGAAGGGACTAAAAAACACGCTGTGAAAATATGGTGTTCAAACAGTATAAAACATCACAAAAAATCGTTGGTTTTCTTCTATTGTTCACCATCCGAGTGACTTTGCGTGCAGAAATTTCAACCTGTACACCCATATTTAGCATGCACAGAAAAACCACAAGGTAAATCATGCTCTACACACCTGTTATAACCCTAATTTGCACCATACATGCTTACCTGGCATCAGGCCATCTTAGATCCCTTCTTTGCCAAAGCATTGCTGAACAACTCTTCTTAAAAACACTTGTTATAAAGGCCCATGTGCCCTACTCTATTATTGCACACGTGTACACACTCGCTGACCCAAAACAACCCGCGTGTACCTACAAAAGAACGAAAAAAGGAAAGTTTTCGATGGAACATACAACTTTGGGTGAGTTAACTGAACCTTCCGACCATGCATGGCCGAAGGTTCATCCAAATGCCTAGCTTCTTCTAGCCTATAAAAGAAGGGTTAAGGGTCTCATTTGGAGAAGAAAAAATCATAGTAAAGAAACTATACCCGATTGTACATTCCCTTTGTCCCAACCCTTTATCCATCCTCATGAAAAGAGAAATATAGAGGAAAGAAGTTGAAGGACATTTGAAGAGGAGCCCAGGACCAGGTTTGTGGAGTAGCGGTCGACTTCATCATTGTAAGTTGATTTGTTGAAGTTAATAATAAAGAGATACTTTTCCTGTCCCACCATATGAGGTTCTTATGATTTGTTGTATACTTGTTTATTGAATTTCTATCCCATTAATCTATATATCAAATGCATGCGGAGTTTGTTTTTTGTTTTGTGTGAATGCAGGTCATCCTTGGGAGGAGATCTGCAATCAAAAAATGATCAAGCATAGGGAAGGATCTACATCAAACGCCCGTAATAAGGTACACTCCCTTAACTATGTATTTTCTTAAGAATAATGGGGATTAGGTCTGGGACAATGGTAGAAAGTAGAGATCTTTAGGTCTTTTCTGCATGCATATTTCAACCCTAATTGCTAGTCCGTAGAGGGATTTCCCACTCACAATAGAATTGGTGACCATACTGGGGAGATCTCTAGGGTTCCTGGGGATATTTTTGGGTATTTTTAAGAACTGGTTTCATTTTCCTGTTTTTAAAAGTTTCTACAAAAGTCTGAGCTAACAGAGATTTTGGTCTTCCATACCATTTATCTCTGTTTCTTTGCTTGACCGTAATTTTTTTTAAGACCCATAGAGGTACATGCAGCCTGCATAAGGTTTACATGCGTGTACCTATGCCCTGCATTCTCACAGCTAGCATGTACATGCTATATGAGTAAGTGACAGTTGCGTGTGGATTCTAGAAAATTGTTTTTAAAGAGGCAGTCATCCTCTTCCCTATCAAAAGTAGTCCTTCTTAGGGGTTTTATGGAAATCTTTCTAGTCTTTGTTGTTTGCAGTCTATAGTTTAGGTTTACACCTCGGATTGGTTTGTTCTATCAAGTTTTCCTTCAATTGTTTTCTTTTTCTGCCAAAGTAAGTTTCCGAGTTTTCAAGAGATTCTTGTTCTCAATACCAGTAGTCTTTGCTAGTGCTTGATTGCTTATAGTTTCATTTTTTGAAGAGTTTCAAAAGTACACGCGGCCTGCATAATGTCTGCATGCATGTACATGCGCTCTAACTGTTGGTTGTGGAGCCTGATTATCTTCCTGATTCAGAGGTCCTTGCTTTCAGTCGTGTCTATACCCCATGAAGTATTTACACCCCAGAAGTATGTACACTCTTCCATGTGGGGGAGTGCAGAGGGGGGGTACCCCCTCTGCGGGGTCTGGGGGCAAGCGGGCCCCCATCAGGGGTTCGGGGGCGAAGCCCCCTAAGCAAAAATTGCCTTATAAAAGTATATTGTAATTTCATTGTAAATCTGGGCCGTTCATTATAAGGTCGCAGATCTAACGGTAGAGATTATGTTAGGGTTTTTTTCCCTAGAAGGAAACCATCTTTTATGAGGGAAATGTATTGCGGCTATGTACGAGTGTGAATATTGTATTCTGAGAGAGGAGACTGTGAGAGAAAGAAGAGGAAGTTACAACGGGTTTTGCTGTAGGTTGTAT
>JZKD02S2070679.1:424646-438560 GCA_000966675.3 Picea glauca | reverse complement strand
AGCCCACACTGGGTGAACCACATAAATCTATGTCTCTCTTGTATTGTGTGTCTTCTGTGTTTTTTGTTTCTGCATTTGTTTTATTTTATTGCTCCGCGGTCCTGTTTTTCTAACACTAACCTTACATAGCTTGTGTGCACACGCTTGTTGTTGAACTGTCAGTAGCGTGCCTGTGGAGAATTTTTTTTTTTAAGGTGAGGCAGTCATCCTTTGACAAGAGTTATACCTCTCAGGTTTTTGGGTCTTTGTCATAGTAGTCGGCAACTTAGGTCTGATCACAGTAATAACTTGCTTTTTCATTAAAAGATTTCTTTTGTTTCTTAGCTTTTTTAACTTATTTTTAGCTTGAAATTTTAAGAAAAATGAGTTGCATTTTGAAAAAAAAATTCCCCCTCATGGTCGGGGGTGGCCATGAATCGTGCATTCATCAGTTTCTTTTAGAATATTTTGTTATTTATTATTTGATTGGAGGAAAATATAAAAACAAACTTAGTTTTTTAGATCTCTTTCTTTCCTGGCATTTTCTTTGCATTGTTATTTGAAAAAAGAAAAAGAAATTAGCATAGTGTTGTGTTTTCTTCTAATTTTAAAAAGCATTTCAAAAAAAAAAAAAAAATTATAATCATTCTTTGCCAATGTTTATATAAGTTTCATATTTTTTCACAAGAGTCTTAACAACATCAGTTGCACACCGGTAAGTTGCTCTAGTGTTGATTGTTGTAACTATTTTTCCAACTAGTTAGTCGTTTGCTTGATTTTCCTTTAGGAACTTTTAGTGTGTGTTCTGTGCTCCCTAGTTTTCCATAGTGAGTTAGTCAGTTGTGGCTTTGGGTCTCTGACCTAGGGTGGTAGACCGCCCACTCCACCAGTCATGAGGACTTTTTGGTCTTCCTCTTAGAAACGTGGAGCCACCTCTTTATAGGCATTGTTTTGATACCATTGGTTCTTCAGAGTCAATGTGTGAGACTTTTATGGACTTGAACGATCCTGCAAAGGGAGAACTTGTGCATAATATATTCATGGCTAAATTTCCTGATGATACCAACCAAGGAACCCCTTCGCAAGGGGATTCTTGTGCTTTTCCTTTCTTCGAAAATGTTGGTGTCCCTTTGATGGCCACTTTGTACATTCCTAGGTTGAATGTGGGACTACCGGTTTGGTTCGGTACTATTCCAAATGTCCCAAATGCTCTTAACACTTCTCAGTTAAGAAATTTATTTCATGGGCACCTTGTTGATGTTTCTTCATCAGCAAAGTCTTCTCCTCCTCCTTCTCTCACCTCTGGTGAAATTACAGTTACTAGTAACCTGAAGTCTAAACAAAATAGAAAGAGGAAGAATAGGAAGAAGAAATCACCAACCTTTGTGAGTCATGTTGGAGATAGGTCGAAAATCTCTGCAAGTCACGTTGAAGACTAGAACCCAACCTCTACAAGTTATGATGGGGGAAATCACCCACCCTCTACAAGTCATGCTAGGGGGAAAATTCCAGTCCCTGCTAGTCATACTGGCAATAGGTTTGTAGCCTCTGCAAGTCATGTTATCGACCCATCACTAACCTCTGCAAGTCATGTTGGAGATGTGCAACCAACCACTATTAGTCATGCTAGGGGCATTAATTCTGTTGAGAAACCTAGAAAGATAGGACGTAATCCCAAGTTCCCCTGTAATATTTGCAAGGGATATCACCTTACTCATTTGTGCCCTGACATTCCATAGGTACAAAGATTGTGGTCCCTATTTGCAAGCTCTTCTGATTTTGATTCTTTGAAGGTCCTCACAGTCTATTCAACCATTGGTTGAGAAAGTGGTCATGTCGATGCAGTCATCGATTGATCCCACTCCTCTTATGGGGGGTGAGGTTCCTTTAGACCATGTAGTCTCGCAGCCTATTCATCCATTGGTTGTGAAAGTGGTCACACCGATGTAGTCATCTACTGATCCCACTCCTCTTTTGAGGGGTGAGGTGCCTTTAGAGCATGTAGTCTCTTAGCCTATGCAACCATTGGTTGTGAAAGTGGTCATGTCGATGCAGTCATTGAATGATCCCACTCTTCTTTTGGGGAGTGACGTGTCTACCGACTGTGTTTTTAGCATTTCCGACTCAATACTTTTAGAATAAGGGGGCATTCCGCTCATTCCGAGCACACCCCTTCCAAGCCCTAGGATGGTTTCCTTTGATTGGAATGACCTTGTTGAGCCTCTTCTTCCTTCTGCCATACCTTTTCAAATAAGGGTTGATGTTAATTCAACAAACATTTATCGATGTATTGTGGATGAGGGAGCCTTTGCAAGTATTTTATCCTCCTTGGTTTGGAAAGTCTTGGGGATCTCCCAATCTTGTGTTTGCTTCACATGAGTTGTTGGCTTTTGACAGACATTCTAGTGAATTTTTGGGGATTCTTCCTCTGTTGCCTATCTCGTTAGGAAGGAATATTGTTTGTGTCGATGTTATAGTGGTGCAAGGCCCATTAGATTTCAATATACTTCTCGAGTGTGATTATGTATATGCTATGAACGCTATGGTATCTACGCTCTTCCGGGTGATGCATTTCCCTCACAATGGAAGGATTGTCACTATAGACCAACTGGCATATGATAATCACCATCCTAATTCAACATTATTGCAGACTACTCCTTTATATGTTCCTAGCATTTGTGTAGACTCTACCCCGCCATGGGTTAATTATGTGGCATCTTATCCTCGATGTTCAATTGCTTCTGAGTAGGAACCGGTGCAATCGTGTGTTCCCTCTTGAGACTTGGAATCAACAATTGATCCATTGGTGTATCCAATGGGGGCATGGGAGCCCTTGCTTCCCCCTCTTGGTCCAAGTGGGCTTGAGTATCCTTCTGAGTCTGATCTCATTGTTAGTAGATCCTCAAGCCCTCGTGATCGTGATTCTTCGCTGATAGACTCTGTCAGTCCTGGTCAGAACCTCCATCATCATATGGAGTATGGTCAATTTACTTCACCCTTTGGGACTGTATACCCTCATTTGAATGATTTCTCAGATTTTGAATTACGTTCAGATAAGGCTATCCTTGAAGCCATGACTACGGTTTCAATACCGCGGGAGGACTTACACCATGGTTTGTGTTTTCTTCCCTTTTGGGAGACTTCCCAAGTTGACTATCGAAGAGACTCCTGGTCTGAGCCTAGTAGTGGGCTCTACCTGAACCAGTTTCATACATGAGTTGTAGCCCCCATAGAGTCTTCTTTAAGCCCTTTTTAGACTCCCTAAAGATGAAAAGATTGTCAAGTGACCTTGTTTCTTCACACTTGTTAAATTGGTCCAGAAGAATGTTCCTTACACGGGTCTTGTTTTAAGCCCTTTTTCACACCCTCTAAACATGAAAAGATTGTCGAGCGATCTGTGGCCTTTCACACTCGTTAAACTGAAATTTGAAATCACGTCTTTCTGGTGGTAGTTTACCCATTTTTTGGTCCGGACAGTCAACTATACGAACAAAGGTATACTCTATGGAACTTCAGTTTTATAGAAGAGTACTCTCAAGTATCATTTTAACCCTTTTTCGGGCCTGAGGGACTAAATTTACAAAAAAAGAACCCCCATGGAGTCCATAGTTAAGCTCTTTTCAGACTCCCTAAAATTGAAAAGATCACTTAGTGACCTTATTCTTTCACACTCGTTAAAATGGTCCAGAAGAACATTCCTGACGGAGTCCATAGTTAAGCTTTTTTCAGACTCCTTAAAAATGAAAAAATGGCCGAGTGATCTTGTCTTTATTACACTCATTAAAATGGTTTTGAATAGACGTCTTGTTGATGCTAGTTTACCCCTTTTTCCAACTGACTAGACTACCTTCGAAAAAGGTACCCCAATGGAGTCTCCTTTTACGTTTTTTCAGACTCTCTAAATATGAAAAACCACCGAGCTTACCTTCTCTGGGCTCGTTAAACTTACATCGAAGGACATTACCATTGTGTGTTTTTTTAACCGCGTTTTCATACCTGCGTCTTTGGTCTAAATGATGGCTCCATGTTGCTCTCAATTGAACCATCTAAAGAATACCTTAAATGCAAGCCTTGTAGCACTTTGCCTGTGTGTCTTGACACCTTTGGCCCCTGAAGGATTTTTCCCGAGTATCATTATTATGAACATTAGTCTTGTCCTTGCGCCTTGAACTAGTATGTTTGTAACACTTGTTCCTCCATTGTAACATAACGTTCCTTTATTCTTTTTTCCAAAAATCATTGAAAAAGACAAAAAAAAATCAAATATACCCCAAAAAGAGGAAGGGAAAAGTATTTTCTTTATTGGCAGCACAATAAGTCGCCCTTGGATAAAGCACATCTGTCCATTTGTTCATCAAGCTCTGGGATCTAGTACAACCTTAGGAAGTTGTTCTCGCTACATAGAGTTGTGTCCTCCTCCATTTGGTTATTCTTCCAAACATATGGAGAGTTTGTGTTGCCTCCTGCCTCATAAACTTATGATTCATGCCATGCTACTTGAGTCTCATCATTTGTCGTGTTGTTGTCCAAGGGAAGTTTCTACCAAGCCTGAGTCGACCCTTCTGTAGTTTGGCTCTTGCCCTCATACCCGACCATCCTGAATGTCCAATCAAGTCTTTGTTTGAAATCAAGGAAGCCTTCAGTCTGATCATCAAGATTCTCTAGTGCATGACCGATGAGTCATTGAAGACCTCTGGGTAGTGAAGTCGTACACTTATATTACAATCCTACCTGAGTTTTGAATATTTTGAAGTTATTGCTTGAGCTCTGAAGACCTCATCTCCAACCATCAGGCCTTATCAACATCTAAGAAGATGGATACTCTACACGTATATTTTTTTGATTTCGAGATGTAGCTCTGCTGTGTATTCTTTGCGGGTACACTTTATATAGTTATATGACATGGATCTACAGTGTATTTTATTGGTAGCCATGTGTTTATTTTATCCCAATCATGGGTATGCCTGCCTTGGTGAGACAATTGTTATTTTTGCAGACGACGCCTCCTAATTTTTGGTCCCTAGGATCACTTGTTCGGCACACCACTAAAGATTGGTAATGTATTTCGGCCATCAGATGCTCTTCTGACCTCACACATTAGGGGGGCATCTGCTATAACCCTAATTTGCACCATACATTCTTACCTGGCATCAGGCCATCTCAGATCCCTTCTTTGCCAAAGCATTGCTGAAAAACTCTTCTTAAAAACATTTGTTATAAAGGCCCATGCGCCCTGCTCTATTACTGCACACATGTACACGCTCGCTAACCCAAAAAAACCCGCATGTACCTACAAAAGCACGAAAAAAGGAAAGTTGTCGATGGAACACACAACTTTGGGTGAGTTAACTGAACCTTCTGGCCATGCATGGCCGAGGGTTCATCCAAATACCTAGCTTCTTCTAGCCTATAAAAGAAGGGTTAAGGGTCCCATTTGGAGAAGAAAAATTCATAGTAAAGAAACTATACCTGATTGTACATTCTTGTTAGCCCAACCCTTTATCCATCCTCATGTAAAGAGAAATATACAACAAAGAAGTTGAAGGAAAATTGAAGACGAGCCCAGGACCAGGTTCACGGAGTAGCGGTCGACTTCATCATTGTAAGTTGATTTGTTGAAGTTAATAATAAAGAGATACTTTTCCCATCCCACCATATGAGGTTCTTATGATTTGTTGTATACTTGTTTATTGAATTTCTAACCCATTAATCTATATATCGAATGCATGCAGAGTTTGTTGTTTGTTTTGTGTGAATGCAAGTCATCCTTGGGAGGATAACTGCAATCAAAAAATGATCAAGCGTAGGGAAGGATCTACATCAAATGCCTGTAATAAGGTACACTCCCTTAACTATGTATTTTCTTAAGAATAATGGGGATTAGTTCTGGGACGACGGTAGAAAGTAGAGATCTTTAGGTATTTTCTTCATGCATATTTCAACCCTAATTGCTAGTCCGTAGAGGGGTTTCCAACTCACTATAACCATTGTTCACCACTTCTCTGTCACGCCAATAACTAGTGCACACTACTTTTATGTTGCGCACCAATATCCACCACACAAAATTTTGGTTCTTGCACTAATACCTGTTGCACGCAATTTTTGTATGCGCTGATATTCTGCGTTCATTTCACTCTATGCGCTGCACCATGCCAAAGTTTAGTACGACCCCACCGTGCACCACTGCTCTGCGCACACCATTAATTAAACTGTCGCGTGACAACATATACCCACATTACCTGTGCACCAACAAAATTCATCTGCGCTCTACAAATATTGCGCACACCACGTACATAATTATTATGTGTGTGCACACCACGCACACTTTATTATGTGTATGAACACCGCGCTCTAGTAATATGCATGTGTCTTTCAATCCACACCATGCAATGCTAAATTTAGTGCGTTCACCCGCATGCCAACATTTCTCCGTGTGGCGCCAAATTTTAGCACGCGCATGCACACACCAAAATTTTTCCACGTGGCACCAAAATTTAGCGCGCACATCCACACACCAACATTTTTCCACTTGGCACTAAAATTTAGCACATGCACCCGCACACCAAAATTTTTCTGTGTGGTGCCAAAATTTAGCGTGCACACCAGCACACCAATATTTTTCCACACAACACCAAAATTTATCTCATGCACCAACATGCCAATATTTTTTTGTGTGCCGCCAAAATTTAGCATGCGCACCAGCACGCCAATATTTTTCCACACAACACAAAATTTTAGCGCATGCGCCCACACGCCAATATTTTTTCACGCAATGCCCAATTTTTAACATAGGCATTCTGCAACTATGAAATTTGTTCAATTTCACCCCGATAACACCAATTCAACCTCTACAACAACAAATCGTTGTGGGTTGACATTTCTAGAATGATTTTTTCCCACACTCAATTCACAATTGAGAATTTTAATTACTAATCTCGCTCCATATGTCATGGCTTCACTGTAACTTCACATTCGACCAATTCCAGGTATGAATTTGCTAGAATAGATACTAAATCAATAATATCTCACCACTTGGCCAAATTTCTCAATTTTCTCATGAATTTAACAACATAAATTGGGGTTTTTTCCCATTTCGACGCAATTGTTGTTACTTTTTACCATGGACGCTCTGCAACATGAAATTTGGCCACTTTGAAATTAATCCTCTATGAAATTTTTCTTCAACTCCGCTTGCTCGGCCCATCCAGGCTCAGTGTTGAAAACTGAAGCTCTGATACTATATTGTAACATCCCCGACCACCCATGTTGGGGCCATGCTACTCCAAAAACCACTTTTATTCTCTGCTCAACATACTGTATCATACCCAACATCCAACTGAGTTATGCCACATAAATTTTTTGAATTGCATTCGATTAAAACATATACACATAAAACTCTTGCGAAACTTTATATATAAACGTAAACAGACAAACACATTCTGTAAATGCACAGATTTATACTGAATAATAGTAAACATATACATGCAACATATACAGGCAATACCCATAAATATAAACACAGTTATAAATCACACATAAGATAAAAACATAAAAATACACATGTAAATAATAATGCAACATGTAATTTATCACACAATTGACACTTATCTTGGTAATAATATCACCAACTGCATGCAGAACTTCCATGAACCTCCCATCCCTAGACCACATTTTTCATCACTCTCAGTAGTGGGTCACCCCCGAGCTAGGACTAAACTCCACCTGGGTAAAGGGATCCTTAACCAGGCTGACTATCTTAGATAACAGGAAAGACTCCATCACATGTGGCAATCGAAACTAACAACCTACAATCCCTCATTCCCCACATGCCTGCCCTACCCCAGGAAGTGTGCCCCTTCTCTTCTCAATAGTCCTTCACCTACCCCACTTCCTTTCCGTGCTTCAACAACAGTCCTAACAAGAAGCTTCAGATCCCTATAGTTGCAGTTTAGCACCTTCATAAATCAATTCCCAACAATTCTCTCACCCAAAGAGATTTCTCACGAGCCTGACAACCCGCCTCTTCAATATCCCACAGGCATGACAACCTGCTTCTTCAGTCAAGCTCACAAGCTAACCATGTACACAAGGATGTATGGTTATGGATACAGGTTCAGGTACAGTGACATGAAGGTATAGAGAATAGTTCAATGAGTGTGTGAATGATGATGGAATGATTGACTAAATGACTGAATGATGGAAGAAATGAACTAAGTCCAAACAATATGTATGCATGTTCCAAACTTGAAACTTGTCATGTTGGGAGCTACTTTGGCCCATTTGTCCCCAACCTTAGAACTTATGATAAAATAATTATCCATACTTTATCCATACTTTATACTTAATAAATATTAATATAATATTCCTTTTTGGCTTAAGATCCCTAGCTTAGCCCCTTTTCCTTAAATTTTATCCCCCCCTTTCCCTAACTAGTGGAGTTTAGTTCACCCTACTCTTTTATCGTGGTCGGTCTGGACACAACGATGTATTTTATATTAATGATGAGCCATATACAAAAATAGTCCCATTGGCCTTTAACATTTAGGCTCTCTGGCCTAATCATCACAAACTGGCTCACCAGTCTATAAAACTCAGTATATACAAAGAGGCTCTCTGGCCTCAAAATTGCGTGCACTTAAGTTACTGCACACGATATCCTCGAATGTGCACACTTCATCATTTTACTGTGCAATACATGCATGAATTGTACCATGGAAGGTGCATGCAAAAATGATGTCAATAACTCACCAAATTACATACATTTGTATTTACATTTACAATTGGGTTCAGCCTAGGGGTATTACATCATGTACTAAGTCTCGGATGTAGTGCATGTGGATCTTGATGTGCTTCATCTGCTGCCTCTGAACTAGATATCTATAGAACTTCAGAGTTCTCTGGTTGTCACACCATATGACGATCGACGGTTGAAACTGAATTCCCAACTCGATGAGAAAAGTTTGTAGCCATGTATCTTGAATGGTTATGTTAACTACCCCTTTGTACTATGCCTTAGTTGAAGATAGAGAAACAACATCCTGCTTCTTGCTCGACCAATAGATAAGATTTGAACCAAGATTGAGTGAGTAACTAGATGTGGACTTATGGTCAATTCTATCGCCGGCCCAGTTGGAATCAGTGAACCCGATGAGGTCCAATGTAGAGTCTGTTGCATAGTGAATCCCAAAGGTGATGTTGCCCTATACGTATTGAAGGATACATTTTGTAGCCTTCCAATGTAGCTCATGCGACACTTGCATGAACCTGGAGATTGTTCCAACTACATAGGAGAGGTATGGTCTAGAATATATGAGATACAACAAGCTCCCCACTAGATTTGTGTACAGTGTGTTGTAAACCAGTGGAGTGTCCCTACCATCCTCAAGTCTGAATCCTGATAGGAAAGGAGTTGGAGCATACTTGTAGTCTGTCTTGTGAAAGCTCTCAAGGCGATCTCGTGTATACTTGGCCTAAGACAGTTTGACTCCTGATGCATCCTGACTAATCTCAAGTCCAAGGAAGAAATGTAGAAGACCCATGTCTATCATCAAGAACATGTCATGCAAAATCCTCTTTATTGTAGCAATTGTTGAAGTTAAGCAACCAATGATCATCAAATTATCAACATACAAAACTAGGAGTAGAAGTGAATCAATCGTCTTGAGCATGTAAACATTATGTTATGACTTACAATGTATAAAGTTATGTGATAGTAGCTAGGAGTCCATCTTGTCATACCATACCCTTGGAGCCTGCTTGAGGCCATACAAAGACTTATTCAGTCAACAGACCAAATATGAATCTTGCATTAACCCATGGGGCTGCTCCATATAGATCTCCTTATAGAGATCATCGTGAATAAATGCATTCTTCATGTCCATATGATGGAATTCCCATCCCTTGGATTCCACAATGTAAAGTGCCAAACGTATGGAATCCATGTTTTCTATTGGAGTGAAGGTCTCATGATAGTCAATGCCATGCACTTGCTGAAAGCCTTTGGTAACCTACCTAGCTTTGTATCTGCTAACCTATCCATCTGCTGTGTTCTTGGTCCTGTAGACCCATCTACACCTGACAAGTTTCCTTCCTGAAGTAAGGGGAACCAAATCCCAAGTCTGGTTCTCGAGGAGGGAGTTGTACTCCTCCTACATGGCAGATTCCCAAAAGGTATTTCCAACAGCCTCACCATAATACTGTGGATCTCAAGACTGAACAAAGAAAATATACCTAGGTGGCATCGATTCAGTGGAAGTGAGTGAAAGAGGAGGCTCCTCGAAATCATATCGAGTCCTTCTAGTATCATCTAGATCCCCAAAAAGATCCCCTACATCCTGAATATTAGTCTTGGCCCACTTGGGCCCCTACTCTGGCTCTGCATCTGCATTTGGATGGATTGACTCTACATCTGACTGTATTGAATTTGTATCTGGATCATCTAAATCCTCTTAATAAGAACTCTAATCTGAATAATATTCAACATGTGCATGCTCATCATCTCTGACAAGTGGAAGAACAAAGGTGTATGCATGTGATTGTCAAGGTACATGCGAGACACTTTCCTCGAATTGGACACTACGCTCAATGATGAGCTAGTATGAGGAAATATCAATGAGTTTGTATCCCTTCACACCATCATGATATCCAACAAAGATACAATATGTTCTCTATGGATCAAGTGCCTTCCGCTTCTCAGAGGGAATCCTGGCCCATGCACGTGAACCAAAAATACGAAAGTAGGTCACTTTTGGTTTTAGGCTGCTCCAAGACTCGTATGGGGTGTTATCCTTGACAAATATATGGGTATAAATATTATGGATTTAGGTTTCACAATTAAGTGCTTCAGACCATAATCTCTGTGGAAGTGACTTTTCATGTAGCATGCAAGATGCCATCTCTTTTAGAGATATATTTTTCCACTCAGCAACTCCATTTTGATGCAGAGTATAGGGAATTGTGTGCTGCAAAAATATCCTTGCCTCATGAAAAATATTATGTATCTCATGGTTGACATACTCTCCCCCATTATCTATACAAAGGACTTTGATTTTCTTTCCTGAATGTGTCTCAACAAGGGTTTTGAAATATTTGAGGTGTTGAAAGACCTCTGATTTTTTCCTGAGAAAGAAAATCGATGTGAAGAGTGAGAAATAATCAACAAAAATGAGCACGTACCTTGATTTACTGATTGATATATGCGGAAAAGGGCCCATGAGGTCACTATGGATTAGATATAAAGGAAAGGAAGCATTCTAAGTCTTTCCTTTGTTGAATTTCTCTTGAGGGTGTTTTCCAAGAACACATCCCTCACAAATTCCTTTAGAGAAGTGGATGTTGGGTAGACCATCAACCATTCCTTGCTTGCTAAGTTGTTTCATATATATGAAATTTAAATGCATGAACCTTTCTTTCCATATCCTACTTCTTTCATCAGTATGGGTAAGCAATAATGTAGAATCTGGTTCAATAAATTCAAAAAATGTGTAGAGTCTAGATTGATGATTTACCTCACCAGTAGAAACCCTGGCATGTCATAGATATTCACTGCATCAGGTGTAAATATGACTCTCTTTCTAGTGCCGGAGTTTGTCACCTGATACACAAAGAGAATATTGATAGAAATTTTGGGAACATGTAGCACATTCTCAAAGATTTCATTTGTGAGTTCAATCCTTCCTTTGCAGGTGACCTCGATTGGAGAATTGTCCCTCATCAAAATAGGAGGAACTTTGCATGCATCGAATGAAGAATAGGATTATTTTGTATCATCCATGTGGTGTGATGCTCCTGAATCTATGATCCAATCATTGAGAGAGGAGTTGATGGCAATCAAAGCATGGCTATAATTGTCTTTCTTGAGATTCTGATCTCCTGGCTTCTTCTTGGCACCATCGGGGATGTGATCTCCAAGGTTGTTTTGCTGAAGTATTTGGGTCATTAGATCTATCTGTTTATGCATACATGTGTATTCTAGATGAAATCCTTTATGGAAGTAAGTGCATTTCTCCCATTTTCTTCCCTTCCCACCTTTGGATCTGGAGGCATTGTTGAAGGGTTTTGAGTACCCTTCCTTATTTGGATTTGCATGTGCTTTCCTTTTGTATTTTTCTTTATATTTCTGATATTGATGAATGCTACCATCTTGCACAGTAAGTGCATGCCCCTTTGGGCCTTTGATTTTTCCCATATTGATGAGCTTGTTCTTCTCTTATGTCAAAGACTCGATAAAGGCCTCAAGAGAAGGCATCATCCAAGTGGATCTAGAGGTGAACCTAACTGAATGAAATGTGGATACAAACAGTGAGTATTCTGGAACAAGTTTGGAGATAATTGTGACAACCATTTGTTTATCCTCCTTGGATTTATCAACCCCACAAGCCTTGAGTTGCGATAACAAATCCTTATAGTTGGTAAAGAAATATTGGAGATTGTCGAAGGTTTTTGGATCAAATGTGAGCAATTACACCTCGATCATGTGTCCCCTCATCTCATATGATTTTCCAAAAATCCCTTCCATGGTGGTCATGCTTCATTGGGAGTTTTACAGGAGGATATGTGAAAGAGGAGTTCAGGAGAAATGAGACTACAAATTGTTCCAAACGCTTCATCCATTTGATTTATATAGTTGGATTTTTATATGGTTGATGTTGGTTCTATCTCTGTGTTCATGGTTAACCTGTACAATCCTCTGCTTTGAAGATGCATTATCATATTCTCCTTCCATGCAAATAAATTGTATGGTGTAAGAATGAATTCTTTTGGAAATTCCATTTTTCCGCTGTCTTCAATCTTAGCTACTTGTAGAAATAATTTGGTGTGTCATTTTCCTAGCAGTCTGTCAGCTCTGATATTATATAAATTTGTTGAACCTGCACATAATAGATCTAGCTAGGAATTGACATACATAGTTGTAGAGAAAATATGAGAAAAGAGAAGCAGGAGAGAAAGAATGGAAGAATTCTCATTAACCAAATGCATGAATGATAATTTACACATAATATACTTTGTTTAACTCAACTAATGTGCACTGGAGGAGAAGAAAATGTGCTATAGTGGTGGTATAAAGTGATCTGGACACAGAACGATAGTTACAGGAGTAAACTGCTACCTAGTCTAGTCTCTCAAGGTTACAGAAGTGAACTACCACCTAGTCCGAGTTAACTAGTATCTTTGTTAAGGTCCTAACCCGCACATAGGTAGATCAATGTATTCGGATGTAATAAAGTTCAATATTAATAATGCCTTTCAATATAATAGAATAAGGTAGATGTAAGAAGACCTAATAGAAGCTTCCGCTTCTAGAAGGATCTTCCTCTAGATGCTTCTCTTAATAGACATATTTAGTATAACTAAGGGTCGAGGGTATGAGAACCCTAGTTTGGATATTATTGTAACAGAGCGCTACTCGATTGGAGGTTTCCCCCTCGAAGAGGCCTGTGAACATTGCTTTCTGAATCAAAGTGCTATTTCTATTGCTATTGTTATATATTTCTTGTGTATTGTGAAGATTATGCTGGATATTTTACTGTTATTCTGCCATTTCTAGCATTTTATTTCTGTTCTACATATTTTATATATCTGGTATCTTGCAAGTGGTATCAGAGCACTTTCCTTGGCAGAAATTGTGGGTATTTTTTTTTTCTTCAGGGTAGAGATGTATTCCGGTGTCTTTAAGCCATAGAGATCTATCGTTACGTGCATAAAATTGCGGTTGAGGGATTCGTACATGAAGGAAATACAAGTGGTTCTTAAGTGCACATCTGTTGGCCACCCTTGTAACCCATGTTGGTACCCCTTTGAGTGGTAGCACATCACACAAAACCTATGTACGGATCAGCCTAGATTTCCTGAAGCCCTCTTTAGATAAACCTATCGGCCGCCGGACTGCTATAGTGTCACCGAGAACAGCACTCGGGAAGATACTCTCTAGTACCT